>BMAV01001947.1:0-73533 GCA_019973955.1 Trichonephila inaurata madagascariensis | reverse complement strand
TGTTCCAAAGAGATTTATGAAAGGGTTACTTTTTTTTATTGGTATTACGTATTATCGCAACAATCACCATCGTTCAAAATAGCTCGCCAGGTTGGCGACTCCGTTTTCGCACATGTCGTAAGCGCTGAATTGGCAATCAAGTACTTCGTTTCATATAATGTCGCCAATAGGTTGCGATAATACGTAAGTACCATTATTTCATTCTCAATATTTCTTGTTTTTAGAAATACGGCGACGATATTTAAAGTTTTAAAAACAGTCTGAAATTTTTTCTGAGCATTTTGAATTCAAAGAATTTTAATTTTGCAGACATAAAGAATTACGTAAGTAAAGCGTAATGCGATTAGTTGTTATTGTTTACTTGATAAACACGTTATAATCGGCATACGATCACAGCGCCCTCTGGTGATGAATCGATCCCATTTGGATGCTTGTGATGCTTGTTTCATGTTTATTTTTTGGATAAATCTTTGGAATTCTGGATATGAAAAATTTATTTTCTATTTAAGATTTTTTAACGCTACAATTGATTTTTAAGTTCTTCCTCGCCCCTTAGCCCGGAATTTAGTATATTTTCGGTACTGTTTTCACCGAAATAGGTAAATACAATTATTGTTATTTCGTCACTTGCACCCTTTTCTAATGTATGTAATTCTACTTTTGTCTCCCGATTCAGCAAATATCAGGATTCTTTGTTTATTCGTAACCCTTGTTTTAAATGATAAACGGCCATCTTGGATAGAAAACCACTGGACATAAGAAACCTATTTAGCATGCTTTAAAAATAAAGCAAAAAACGGGCAGTAGTAAATCAAATTAACTCCTTTTTATATAACATATAATGTACAGACAGTTTTATTTATTACTGTGAAACATATACATATGTTGTTGTAGCTTATACCACCTGATCGACAGTAACATCAGATCAAGGTTCACGAAATTCATCGCGGCCAAGGGCTCGAATTTTACACATGTCGTTAGACTTAGCTTTGAGCACTATGCAGGTGACAGTACGACAGTGCTCGCTTCCACCCCAATTTTGAGGCATTGATGATGATTGAATATTAACGCCGCACTGTTCAGCTACTCGAGGGCTCCACGTAATTTTGAACCATGGTCAAGTGACGTGGACGACACCTGAGCTGGCTCCCCCTCTCCTAACTACCACACCACACCAACGGGAGGAAGTTTCAGCTCTCGACAGATTTAACGTGCATCACTGCCCTACACGGCGGGTCTTTAGTGGTACGGGGCTCGAACTCTTGACAAGGCAAGCCACGGTCCGATACCTATACCACTCGGCTACCGCGGCCACTCGATACAATCGAATGCTTAATGCTAGGACTCAAATAACTTATATATGTATATTCATGAACAGCATAAATTCATACATCATCATGAAATACCCAACGAAGCGGGGGAGTAACGGCTAGTAGGTAAATGCATATAATACCTCTGAAGTTTATTTTTATTGTTATGGGTAAATTGGGTATTTTTCTTTCCTTTTGCTTTTGCTCAAAATTAAATTTTCAGTAATTTATTCTTTTGCAGTGAGGGAGAAAATTAAAAAAAACTGCTTTCTTTATATTTAGATATGTAGAAAATACACTCATGTCAAAAATTAAGGTTGCAAACACAAAATTTGAGAAAACTGATGAACCATTTGCTGTGTTGCCACGAAATTTGGCACAGAGACGTATTATACTTTAACTGGAAAATTTCAGTCTAATTTGGAGTGTGACCACTTTGCACCGGTATACAAGCTTCATAACGAGCTGTCATTCTTTTCATGAGGATGTTAACAAATATTTGTGGTAACAAAGCAAATTCTTCTAAGAGCGAAACTTTTAACTCCTAGGGAGTCCTGGGAGGAGGACTACGCTGATAAATGGCATTTTACAGACCATCCCAAATATGTTCAATAAGATTGAGACCCGGAAACTTTGAGGGCTAATCCATATGACTAATATCCACTTCATGAAATTTATCAACAATGGAGTTCGGGGGCGGCGCATTTTTCCCTAAAAAGCCCAAACACCCGAACCTCAATGGGTTCCAGAATCCCCCAATACCACTAGCTCAGTGTTTCAACAGGGGGCCCCCCTTTGGGGGGGGATAACCTTTTCAAGAGGGGGGCGAGCATATTGAAAAGTAGAAAAAAAAAAGATTGTTTAAAAAATTATCATTAAAATAAAAGCAAAAAAAAAAAAAGGAAATACACATTTACACTTTTAAATATATCAGTACTGCGCAATAAATTTTATAAAAAAATTTTTACAGATACTACGTTCAGAACAAGTTTAAAATTTCCAGTGTCACCATAGGTTGTCATATATAAAAATTAAAAAAATTTCACTTATCTTGGGGTAATTTATACGGTTTATAATCAAATGGTTTAAAACTACATGATTCGTTCTAATGCCACCTTTTAACACGTAAAAGAGCATTGGGTATTGGGAAAAGGGGGGTTTAAAAAAATAAAAAACAAATAATCTGAAAAAGTAAATCCTTCGCAAAGACAATCAAGTTCCCCTTTTTTGCATTCCAAATCCGGGAAAAAATGTATGGATAGAGTGCAAGAAAATATCGTACGGAAAGACGTATATATACGTCCGGGGCAATTTAAAAACTGACTGGGGAGGCGTTTATATAGGGGACAAAAGAGGTGTCGCCCAAGTTTAAATTCAAAATATAGTAAAATTAAAGTATCGTTATTGTATGGGGGGGGAGAAAATAATGATTGAATATTGGGGGGAAATTTTGAAAGTTTGAGAAGTACCGCACTAGCTCTGTAGGTTGACATTACTCCCATCTAAAACATACAAGGGCTTACGACTGCCCACTATTATGCGACCACTCACAAAAATTCCGTTGCCACCAAATTTATCGATTTTTGTTACGTAGGAGGGATGAAAGCGAGCTCCACTTTCTCTCCAAATGAATACTCGACGAGAATCACTTTAGCTGGTGGATTTCGACTCATCACTGAAAAGAACACGCCCCCTGTTCTTTTTTGGGCCCTTTTGATATTTTTTACTGCAAATCTTGTCTTTCCTGTTAGATGCAGTCAAAGGGACACAGAAAACTTAACTCTGGGTGTAAAGGACAGTCTTTGCAAGGCTGTTGAATGTTTTCCTAGAAATTCTTCCAGAAGCAGCAGCAACGGGCACGAGTAAGATGAGGAGCCGTTGTCCACCTGTGATCCTGTGCAGATGTCGATGCTCTGTGATGACTTTGGCTGACCTTTCCCGGGGGGGAAAAATTAGGAATAGATTCCACAGCCGGAAGACCACTTTCGGGACACTTGTAATCATCAAGCCACCTCTGCTTGAGACTGGCCAGCTTCGCCTGCCAACAGCTATTTATCTCAAAGAATCACCTAAGCGATTATTATAAGTCATTCTCCCTGCAAACAAGCTAACTTGTATGTTTTAATGCAATATTCACAGAACTGCAGGCAAAAATCCCATATGCTTAAACTGTCTCAATCTAGTAATTTCTGCTAAAACTAACGCTAAACAACATATTTTCCTTAAATTGAGGGTTGATATTGTGCTACCATTTCTTCAAAATATACAAAATACAAATTTTATCAGTTTTCTGGAGGTAATTTAAAATTATGACGGAAAACATGTTTGTGACGTTCATTTTTGGAGTGTAAAATTCAGTTTATTAATATCTTTCCCTGCCTCATATTTTGTGGAATCAGGTTTTACTTATATCACAACCAAAGAAAGAAACCATCTGAATACTTTCGAAGGAGGAGACCTTCCTTTGTTTCTTACAAAAAGTGAGCCAGATATCCAATATTTTGTACCGTAGCATCGGCCTTCGGGATCTCATAAATATTTGAGATTTGAAATACAATGTAATTTTATGAGATTTTTTGCTTCTATACATACAAAGTATAAATAAAAAGATAGATTTAATTGCAGTAAGTTCTTTTATAAAGATTCACTCTGCCAAACCTAGCGAAAATTCGACATAAAATATTTGTCAAGTAATATCTATTATATACCTTAATTTGCCTTTTATAATTCCACTTTATATAAGTTTTGTAAAGTAAAATTATTTCTCTTCTTTATAAATTATCAATATTGTGGAAACTGCGGACAGCCAGTAAATGTTATTATTGTGGAGGTACCTTCTGATCCGAAGCACGTTATATACCACTGGACCAAAATGATCACTTCGGTTCGGAGGCTGTTACTGGTTTATATAGATACCATCGCTACACACTCCCTATCAGTGAGTTGGTGGATAAGTGAACGTACGATGTAGTTGTTATGGCGAGCGTGTGAAGTGTTGTTGCGTCAAGTGTGTCTGACGAGTTTGATTGTTGCGTCAAGTGTGTCTGAAGGGTTTGTTTGCTGCGTCAAGAGGATCTGACGGCTTTTTATTGTTCTTGAGGTAGGTAGATGGCGCACGATAGCTGTGCGAAGGTTGCGTTTTTTTTAGTTCAACGTCAAGGTCACCAATGTAGTGGCGCTTATTCGGAGGACAGAGCCATCGACCTATGGATTAGTAGCCGAGTAACATAACCGCTAAACAAAAGTGATCACCTCTCTCCGGAGGCTGTTACTGGCTTATATAGATACCACCGCTACACTACTGACAGAGATGCATGAGTTGGCAGTAGGTATACCCCTTCTCAGCAACATAAAAAGTGATGTACTAAGAAGCAATTGAATGGGTGGGAGGAAATGGAGCATGCAAATACCTTTAAGAAAAAAAAAAAAAAATTTAACGCTTGGTGGTCAGTGAGCTAGAGCACCAGCACATTGCAACGGAGCATCCAGACGATTTATAAAATAGAGGACATTCCAATGTTAAGGCATAATTTACATGCGAACGTGGTTCTTTAACTATCGAGAACTGAATCAATGCCTCGCAAACAGATTCATGAACAGTTTGAGAAAATATCACCATTTGAGAGAGGAAATACAATCAAACTAAAGCAGTGCTTCTCAAACTTTCGATTTTTGTGACCCAATTTTCAGTCATAATTTTCATCGCGCCCCCTTTCTCCATACAATAACAATATATTGAATTCAGTAATACTATGCTTTGATGCTAAAGCTACAATATACGACTTTAACCTCTTAAGTCCCACCGACGTATATAAACGTCTTGGTCAGCCAATGTATTAATTGGTCCAGACGTATATATACGTCTTTTCGAGGTACGATCTTTACTGTGAACTTCTATCCATAGAATTATTCCGAAAGCTTTGTAATGTGCAATAAAATTAACTTGATAGTGTTTGTGAAGGATTTACGTATTCCTCCAGGAAGGATTTTATTCCTCCTTTATCCCCCCTCCTCCAATTCATCTCATACGCGTGCCTATGTGAAAAAACAGTGGCATTGGGGAGTGAACCGTATAACTTTTAATCTCGGCAGTTAAAAAAGGGATTCATTATAAACCGTACAAATTATCAAGATAAGTGTTAATTTTTGTATATAATTGTATATATGACAAGCCCACACACACACATGGAGTCACTGATAATTATTAAACTTGCTCTTAACTTAATATTGTTCAATTATTTATAAAATACATTGTGAAGTACTGATACATTTATAAGTGTGTCATATTAGTATAAATGTGTATTTTATTTTTTATTATACCAGAATGTATTTTGTTTGTTTACGTTCAGAAAAATAATAATTTTTTTAAATAATCTTTTGTTTTCGACTTTTTAATATCCTCGCGCCCCCTTGTAGAGTTATCACGCCCCTAGGGGCGCGCCCCACAGTTTGAGAAACGCTGAACTAAAGGAATCAAGGTGATCAAATAGTAGGATCACCTGACATTTGGGTTGGAGTGATATTAGTAAGAATGGTTGAATCATAGAAGTATAAAACATCAAGAAGGTAGTATAGAAGTGACAGCAATGACAGAAAGCAAGGACAACGTGATCGTCTGATCGGTTCTCACAAGCCCTGATGTGACCGACAATTGGCCGACAGTGATCCGACGTGTAATCAGAATGCTAGTGACTATGATGTCCATCGATAGGTGACTCACAAAATAGAGGCTTAGGTCACAAAGACCCTTTCATCCATTACCCTTCATGGGGGGCCACTGTGTCTGAAGCATTTGCTGTTGAAATGGGTGCATTCTATTGTGAATCTCATGTGCCAGAATATAATTATCTTCATCAAGGAGTCCTGCTTCGAATTAAGCTCCTATGATCAGCATAGTCATGGACCAGAACAGAATTTGGAACTCATCAGACTGTGTCGTCCACGACACAGTCAGACAACCAGGATTTATTATTATTTTTAGGATATAGGATGCTATTTCTTTTGATATTCATACCCCTTTGTTTGTCATCTGTGACACTCCTGCAGCACGGCTGCATATCGACTAGGTTCTGCATCTCGTAGTGTTTGCTTTCCTTTCACGAACCGCTTGTTTACATTGCAAAATGATAATGCCTTTCCTGCCATGGTACATTTTCCTATTGCTTTATCACTGGGCTTCTCCAACTCCTTCCTCGCCGGTGCAATCATCATATCTCTCTCCCCAATTAAGCACGTTTGGGCTCTGAGCAGGCGTTGCCGAATATTCTTGCATTGCACTCGTTAGTTAGAACGTGTACAGCAAGTAATCCCCCTGGAGGACATCTGCCAACTCTACAAGTCGTTATCCAGATAAAGACCAGATGTAAGCCAACGTGTAAAGGCATTTGGTGCGTGTGTGTAAGCTGTATTTTCTGAAAAAATATTTTAAAAATTTCAATTCTTATGATACTGTTAACGTTTTATTTTCAATGCGCATACCTCAAATCTCTTCGACTTTTGTACCAATCAAATAACTTCTTTTTGGTGCATTTGAATTATGTGATAAAGAATGCCTAGAGTTTCGCAGATTTCCACCACAATTTATATATCTCACCATTTCATGTGAAATTATTTGCTTACCTTAAATTGAGGTTTATTCAGCTATTTGTTCAACTTTTCGATCTGGGAAACCCTTAAAATTTTTCAGTTCACAAATGAATGGTTTAGTTCTTGTTTCCTCTAGTAAAAGTATATTTTTGAAGACCTGGAATTACAATAATGATATGAACTAAGTCATACAGTCATACTCTTTTAAACCCAATAAATTACAAATATTTTTGGGTATTAATAACGTCTCTTTTCTAATCTCATATAAATAGTTTTCTTAGAAAAGTTCAAATTCTCTGATTCAAACGAGAAGAGGTTTTTAAGCAAACTTTTTTTTAACTGACGACAGAACCTGAGAATACCACTAACCATTACTACCAATACGAAATAATTTTTTTTCCATTTACTTACTATTGAGCTTCAAAAAACTATCCTTATCGTTAAACACATAAAAAAATGTACACAAAATGTATTTAAACTAAACTCAGTGACACAACAGCCCATGAGGGCCAAAGCCTGTTGTGCTCATTTTAATTTTATGACCTTGGTCACTGAGGTGCATGCGCAGATGTTCCGGTCGAGGGGTCTGTCTGACGTGAAAACCACAATGTTTAGTTCCCAAGCAAGCCTGGTACTAAGCACTGGGTCGATAAATATCGATCCACTGAAGGGATGTAAGGCTGAGTCGACGTACACCACAGCCCGTGGTTTGAACCACGAACCTGTAAGCACTGAAACACAATACGCTACCACTCGACCACTGGGTTTCGAATATGTTTATCTGAGTATAAATTATGAGTCTAGCTGTGGATGAAATATGAGACTATACTGAAACGCAAGACTTTTGAAGTTTCAACTAACCTTCCAAATACAGACGAGTTTCTTAAAATTTATTTATTTTTATTAAATCGCGTGTACAACTGTCAAGCTCCCAACCACTTTGTGTATACAAGTTATTCTATCAGTAAATTACTTTTGTTTGTTCGATATGAGGTCCAGTAAAAAACGACTCCAGAAGTTTTAAATTAAATAATATTAATAATAATAAGTAATAGATTCGACAGAGAAGTAGCATCTTCTGACACTTATAAATCTTTGAAGTTATATGGCTAGCGATAATGCGTTACCCACGAAATAAAACAAAAGTTAAAAAGTTATAATTAAATTAAATCTATATTTCTTGCTTTTTTTTAGAGGTTCATAAGTTGGAAAACGATACAAAAAATGTTGAATTATCATTTCCGAAATAATATTCATTTAAAAGTTGTTTTTTAAATTTAGTAAAATTTTCTTTTGTTTTTCGAAATTAACTATGTCTAAGCCTAGGCCTTCCAAGATACACCATCATTACACATTTAGTCGAATGTCGGCAATCGGCATAGATTTGTGCCATTGCCACGCACATTTGTTTGTTACAGATTACCGTTTGTACGAGTCTTTGATAACGTGTGCTATACATTGTCTACTTAAAAGAGTCTCGGGGCGGGTGGGCTACTTTTGTATTGAGACCCAGGGTGTAAAGAAGTCTTAAGGCTGTCTTCGGTCACTGTTAAAGAATAGGAGCCGAATTCTTATTTTTTTCAGATATAAAAGAATTGCAACCTTAATATTATATTCTGGCTTCACTATCCTGCAGATTATCACTTATTTTATAACACTCATTTTTATCGGAGTTAACATACTTTTTTTCTGGTATAAAATGTATTTCACATTTTTTCTCCTATACCGTAATGCTAAGTGAGCTATCCCTTAACAAGTTAAAGAAAAAATTAAGGTATCCGACTACGTTCGGAACCGTGATTTTGCAAAAGCGTATAAATGGATATTATTTATGATATTTAGTGTCACTTAGATTAGAAAATGTATATAAAATTGTTTTAAGAATAGTATTACAATAAAAGAATTATTCAAATACAATATTTTGACAAAAAATGAACATAGAATGACCAATTTTCAAAATGTTCTCCTTTTGTGAAAAATGCTTCTATTATGATAATATTTTGCCTGTATATATCTCCTACCTCTGTACAGAGGCTCAACTAGAATTTTTGAAATATATAACTTAGAAGTAGGTTTATCCATGTTTTACAACAACGGAGGGGAGAAATTTTAAGAAAAAAACCGCGGATAATTATTTCAATGGATTGTAACTCTGAAAATAAAGTGAATTTTTCAAAAAAGCATAGTTAAGCCTCTGTACAGAGGTCTGAGCTATACACAGGCAAAATATTATTATAATAGAAGAATTTTTCACAAAAGTACATTTTGCAAGAAGGTTATTCTAAATTAAATTTTTGCCGAAATATTGTATTTAAATAATTTTTTTTATCAAAATGTCCTTATATCACAATTTTATACATGTATTCTAATCTAAGTGACACTAAATATCAAGAAAATTATCCATTTATGCGCTTTTTTAAAATCATGGTTCCAAACGTAGTCGGATACCTTAATTACTTAAGGAATATTTTGAAATATTTATATATTCATATATTTTAAACAAATGTCATGAACTACAATGCTGCACATTTATATGAAAATCGAGACATTTTTCTGTCTGAAAATGTGTGCTCCGCGTTTAGTTCAGGCTTTCGTACATTTGCTAAAGACAGCCTTACGCCGTCCTTGAGTTTGAGCTATGTCTCTCTAAAAATTCACCTTGTATATAGATTGAATAATACGCACAAAATTTACTGAAGCTAAAACACTTCACTTTTGCTTGGTGTGAGACAGTGCTAGCTCATGCGACCGAGGATTAAAAGCAGTGCTGTTTAACCCTCTAAGCGGTCTGCACGTAAAGTCTTGCCATTCTGGAGATGCTTCAAAAATGCATCGCACGTATTTTTTTGCCGTCAGGTGGGGTTCTCAAAAGCGGTTGAGCCATATTTTTAAGAATGCGTCTCGGCCGCTTTTGGGAATCTTGCTTGAAGGCAGAAAAAGCATCTCTAGAATGTCGGGATTTTACGTGCAGAACCGCTAGGAGGGTTAAGCTGGTTTCAGGCCCTGGGTGCTGGAGGATCAAAATTTATAACCAGAAAATCTGGTTAAGTTCAGTTTATCCTGGCCCTTGGGCGCCTGCCCCAAGCCTCCAAGTAAATAAACCGGCACTAATTAAAAGTACGAGGTCCGTCGCCACAGTAGCCCTCGAGTTATTTTGAAGTGCTGACGTTTATAAACAGTTAATCCAGAAACGAATTATATATATAAAAGTATTCCTTCTGTTATCTAATCATTTTGCAGAACTATAGACTATTTACTTTTTTTTAATTAGCTAGCTTTTCGAAACATTTCATAAAAGAAAAATTTTAAAAAATTACGTATTTTACTAAGGTTTTTTTTTCAGTTTGTTCAACTTATAAATAATAACTAATTTCTTCACCTATTTTTATAAATATATACATATGTAAAAATTCAACAGATCACTGGATGAAGTTCATACTGATTTTTTCTATAGGCAATAACATTTTAAAGAGATAATGAAATAAAAGTGTTTGAAACAATATGTGTTAAAAAAAGAAAAAATAATATTTTAAACAATAAAAATTAAAAAGAAGGAAAATAAAGGTGTTTTAAAGTAAATAACTTCTCTTCTGCGCTAATATTTCATATCAAAGTTTATTTATATTGATTATGTATTTGTATGAAGAGAAAAAGACTCAATTCTGACAGAAATATTTGAATCTTTTTATCTGAATTTTCTGGATCTTCTATCAAAATTTTGGGGTGAAAAATAACTCTCTTCCACAGAAGGTTTCAAAACAATATACTAAATAAATATGTCCCCCTCCCTCTGCATTTGCTTCCTTGCTTTTTTTGTATGAAAATAAATGTGTCATAGAATATATCTTTTTTGTCTCTGATGTAATCCCTTTAATTTTACTTTAATTAAATCTAAACAATTAAAATTATTTTAAATAACTATTACACTCAATTTTATCAACACAACACTAGCGTTCAAAAAGTATCTGATTTAAAAATGGTCTTCATATATTATTTTTTGTTTCCATTTTTGGAAAATTTTATGCATTTTTTAAAGAATTTTATTTTATTTATTTATTATTTTTTTGAATATTTTTCTATTATTCTAAATATTAAGTAACATCGTAAACGTTAACTATCTGACACACGTTGAAAATTTTATGTTAGGGAAATTGTAATTTAGGACTTTGTGTTAGATTACACTCAACAACTTGATGAGTTATAAAGTAATAGATAAAGTATCATACAAAAACACTTCATTAGTATACAGTTCATTAGTATATAATTAGTTTGCTGTTGTATTGAACGTTTTTGGCTGTGTACATCAACCCGGCCTGAAGACTTTTTGTTTCTACATAAATGAAGTTTACAGGCGGAAATGTCGAAATATTCTTAACGTTTATTTTATTACAAATTTTTCTGCAGGAAAAATTTTAAAAGAATGATCTTTAGAATATACTAAATATTTAGATGCAAATAAATATTCCTGTTACCTTTTTCCGATTGATAAGCAACCGCCTTACTACTTAACCGTCAAAAATTTCGCTTCTCACTTCGGGTTTCGGCTTCAGTCTCAGGCATGCGCTGTCCTTCAATAATTACTTCAGTGTTTCCTTAGTTTTTATCAAAAAGTGATTGGTCGTTGGAGAAAATGACGTGGAGGTGCTTTATGTAGCTTTTATCGGGTAGCAGGTAAATGGTCTTGGTGCAGTTTGCTCATGCCGGTCCAGACGATAAAGTTTGTTATGTCCGTTTGTATCTGTTGTATCCTCGTGACCTGGTGTAAATAACTATGTTTTATAGATTAATTTTATATTTAGTTCATAAATGTATCGATCTGTTGTGTATATTTCGTATTCTATTCAGAGACTTGTGTCTATTCATTCAACATTGCATGAGCTTATTGCCTAGATTCCTACAAGTTAAAGACCCTGTTAAACAAGCATGGTTCAAAAAATTGCCTTCACACCTTGGTATCATTATATGCGAAGAACGAATATCATTCAACGATATTTCAAATTTAATCATTTGGAGTTTTTGTGTAGGAATTCATCATGTCAGCATTTATGACAGCACAGGTATTACAAAAATTTTTTTGATTGTTATTATTATTAATTATATGCTAAATTTTGATATGTCTCGTTAGAATGAAAATTTTTAGTTAATTTATAGCTATAAAATTACGCGATAACATTATGTTTATTCAGTCTTTTGTAGGGAGTTAAGACTTCAAATGTATACAATCATGTAAATAAGTAACATTTCATTTTTAATGAATGACTAGTTTTGAAAGATTTTATTACAAAAAAATTCGAAAATGCAAATATTTTCAAAAAAAATATTTTTAAGTTGTGTATGTATAATATACAGTTTTATTGAAAACATAATCTAGTTAGCCAAAGTTGGTATACTTGAGTTAGTTAATTAAAATTCATTTCAAATTGTGAATAAAATTCAATGATACTAATCTAATTTTCTATTAAAATATCTGTACAAATAATGTAAGTAAAGGTTGTAGCTTTAGTTATATGTTGACAGTTTATGTATGGACTAATCTGTTACTTGATATTGAGGTTAATATAAAGTTGAGGTTCAACTCATATTTTTTTGATTTTCAATATTTATAATACATAATACTGAAGTCTAGGTAAAAAGTAAGGCAGTAAAAAAATATTTTTCCTTTTCTTTCTTTTCTTTGTTGAAGAAATGTAGTTTGTTGTGTAGTTCTTATTTTATTTAAATTGCGATTTAGGATCATAATTCAGTTAAACTCTTAAATTATTCGTTGTATATGTCGGAATTTTTTTTTAAACTTTGCTTGCAAATGAGCAAATCAAATTTTCATTATGATTATGTTTGCATAATTTAACTGATCCATACTTAATAAAAAGGATTAAATTTTATTTACTTTAAAATATTTTAAATTAATGTTGATATGCTTAATATGTGTTTAATATTAATTTCGCTGTTTTAAATTTCTAAATTTTCTCAATGCATTTTATTTTGAATACTAACATTTCTCTCGATATACAAAGAGGTTTTTCCAAGAGCATTTTTTAATGCACAAATCATTATGTTTATCATAATATACAAATAGGTTTTATTGCACATGGTTATAAATAATAAAAAATGAATGGTATATTAAGTAGAAAAAAATATTTAACAATTATAAAAATGTAGTTTATATCATTTATAATCATGCTTTTAAATATCAGTGAATCTATAAAAAAAGAATTATTAAATATTAACATAAAAAATAAACATGTATTTATTATTACTGGAAAATATTAAAAATAATTTATTTAGATTATTAATTTATATTTTTAAAATATTTGCGCTGTATTTTTTCATGTAATTTTGGATGTACTTATTATAACTAACTTTTTTAGGTACTTGCATATTAATGTCACTGCAGCCAAATTTGCACCACTCAAATCATGCCTCGATATCATTACAACAAAAGAGAACAAAAACAAATCCTTATCTATTTTATGTGGAAAAAAAATCAATCGGTCAGATTTCAGTGAAAGTGGTGCAATTCGTTTGGCACAAATTTGGCTGTAATGATGTTATTACATAAGTACCCAACGAAGTTATATTCTGTGAAACAGGCATTTTGTATATGCAATATAAGAAGTCGTTATTCATACACTTAAAATTAGAAATGGCAGTGTTTTGAAAACATTTGCCTGTTTTTTTTTACATTTGTGTTATTTATGTGCAATATTTGAAATATTCTTAAATCTATTGCTTTGAAGTATCAACCCAAAGAAGAATTAAAGTTTTTCTGCATAAAAGCCTATAATTTTTTAAAATGTAAACCAAGAAATAATTAAGATTTAGTTATATATAGATTTATGCATATGATTAAAAACTTGTTATTTTGTAAATCTTTTTTTCCAACAACAATAGTTGCCGAACTACATCTGTGCAATTAATATACAAAACAGCACACTAAAGACTTTAAGAAAATGTATTTACAAAGATTTGAAAAATTTTGGAAAAATTATTATTTTTAAAGCATAAAAGAACTAGCATTAATTTAAAATACAGTTTAAGATGTTAAAAACAAAGTATGTATTTGCATGTTTTATGACATCTTAATAATTGCCTATTGTAAATAAAATAAATAAAAATAATAAATACTTTGGATAACAAAGCAAAATGCAATGTTTCATTTATGTTTATGAAAACTAGACTAGACATAAAAGTATTAGAAAATGTATACAATAGATAGAATTTAGTGATAAGATTTATTTTTCATAAATTCTTTATAATTTATGAGCTAAATTGTAAATTAGTATTAAATTTAAGGCATTGTATCTATTTTTTTATCAATTTCAATATATTTTTGAAATTATCAGTAAGATCATTTTAAGTTTTGTTAAAGCTGATTTTAAGACATTTACTTAAATACGCTATTATATTATGTGTTTTTTTAATGCATTACAATAAATTTTTGAGTTCATGCAATATATTAAAAAAGAGGAGTACAGTAGTTAAAATATTGAGGTGTCATGTGAAGTACAGTAATATCTTGACTTACACAAACCTTAAGTTACATGATTTTCAGATCTCATCAATTTGTCTTTTGTTTGTAGGGAAGGGGGTGAAAAATGGTGAAATTGGTAGTGTGGTTGAAGAAGTTGTCGATCTTGCCAGGCAAATTTAGAAGTGGCTAGTAAGGATGTTCAAGAACTGTTGGATTCCCACAATTGATGAACTCATAGAAATGCATGAGCAAGACATTGAAGACTTTAGACCCAGTTCAGTCAGAAGATAGAATGAATTGGGAATTTGACAGAAGGCTTCAGTTTAATTGAAAAAGGATTAAAAATGTGCTAGCAAACATAGACTCTGATGAGTTTATTTTCCCAACAAAACAAGGAATAAAAAGTATTAGCATGCTATGAGGAAATTATGCAGGTGAAAAAAAATCTTTGAGCTGGCAGACTACTTAGTTAGATTTTATACCTTAAAATAATTTTGTCTTGCATTTTGGTATTTGTGGAATCTAAGATTTTATTAAGCTTTTATTCTCTAAATTATTTCTTTTGTCTCCAGCCCCCCTCCCTCCAAATAATTTATATATGTATATTGATATGTGAAATCATACCCCGACTTACGCATATTCGTCTTATGCAGTTATTAATCTGTTCCACCTATGGCGTTACTGTGATGAAATTCAGTGTTAGTATTTGATGCCAAAGAATACAAATAAACTTATAATTATAAGCTTAGATTTAAAGAGAAATTCTGGTTCAGAATTGAGAAAGAAATATTGAAATTGTAAGCTTTTTAGAAAATTTATAAAACTGTATTAACTTTTTCTGACATTACTTTTTCCCTCCTGTTTTTATAATTATTTTTTTTGTCTTTCAGGTTTTATAAAATCAAATGGTAATCAATTATATAGAGAAGCTAATGCTCGAAAAAATTCTTACTTACAAAAGAAAGCCAGTAGTTTAAATATCATATTTAGTGATGGGAAAGCTCCATATTTATATAATACCATCAGTAAGTATCAAATTGCACATTTATCTATTAAATATAAGTTTATAGCATGTTATGGTAACTGAAATAATTAACTTAAACTTCACAAAGATGCGATTTTTATATGAGTAATGTTTGGATAGTGAGGTGCCAGCTTATAGATATTCTTATCACTTGACCAAAGTACAAAATTGCAAGACCCTTCTCCAACAGCTTCCATGTAGCTTCAAACCATGACATTAATAGTCAATTTCATACAAGTAATAATTAAGGAAATTATCAATTACTAATTTAAAATGAATTTAAAAGTATTTTACCATGTAACAAAATGCAAAAATAAAAATTTATATAAAGCATTGTTAAGCAGTGTTAAATTCTGTTTCCAAGAGTCATGTTTCATATCCTGACTTTAGAAGATTGAATGTTGATAGTAGTATGTTGTATTCTTTTTGATTGATGCACATTATCATAAATGAAGATAATATTGAAATTCTGGTCTATGGTAATATGTATAGCACCTGAATGTGGGAAAAAATATTCTATTTAAATGTTGCATGTGGAACAACATATACGTTAAGTGTCTATTGTTTTGAGTATAACAGCTCGATTTGATACATCATGACTATAAAAAAAATGTCGATAATTATTTCTTCAAAAAAACTATCTTGTATATTTTTAAAAATATTTTATGTACACACATGATGTGTAATACTTCCAATCATACATTCAAACGAACTACTTTATGCTAAAATATAAATTAATACATAGTGCAAAAAATATATAAAATAACACCTTGTTAAAATTTTCTTTAAGCATTTTTGCTGTTTTTATGTGGTTTGACCAAAGGCTACGCCAAATCCATGGTATCATTCTTTTGAAGAAAATCTTATCGAAACAGGGTACAGGAGGTCAAATTTTGTCATATTCAATCATGCAAAAATATGTGAATGACTTGCAATTACACATGAAAGGCTAAAAAAGTCTTACAACTGTCCTTGAATCTTAAGACCCCGCAAGTGTTATAGAGAATTATGAGAGTGCTGTCAGTTAAAATATTTCATTAAAATACTAGTACTCCATCAGAAATCCATTATATTTAATTAAACTTCCTTATAGATGAAACATCTAGGTCTTTGAGGATATTTATCTGCTAGTTGAACCCCTTCTGACCTGGAAACCTGTCTTTTTATTCCCATCTACATTAACATAAGGTACCTATTGAGTTTGAGTATCACACTGTAGAGAAATATTTCAGCAGATGTATTATAGAAGCACTCATCTTATCACTTAGTCTTCAAACAATTTCTCAAATATTGTAGAGAGTTACAACTGTCAAAATCTGGTTGTTTTTGCATTATGTTTTTACATCCCTTTTTGTTTACGGTACTTTATTTTTCAAATATATTGTTTTCAATCATTTCACAAAATATTAATCTTTTAAGTATTGAAAGTAAGTTTATTTGGTACTTGCAAGTTATTGCAATTGTTTTGGCAGCATTTTATGAAATGAAGTACATGGTTGACAATTCAGTGCATGGGAAATCATGGTTGCTAACTTGGCAAGTTATTTTGAACTTTGGCATTGTTGCAATAATTTATAAGCATATTATTGCTTACTTTAACTTTATGCTTATGTAAATTTACCTGTGTTATTATACTTTTTGAAAGTTTTGACAGTGATATGTATTGTATAATTATAAGGATTATAAATTGCTTTACATGAAATTCATTTTAAGTACAGTAAAAAGAGCTGGGTATAAAAATTGAGAGAAAAAACGTTTTTTTTCTTCTAATGTTTAATTGTTCAAAATGTAAAAAAATTAAATTTTCCCTTTTTTTTTTAAAAAAAAAATGAACGAAAAATTATAAATGGATTTTTTATATATAAATGAAACATATTTTAAGTTACAAAGGCCAAATAATGTAAACTATTTTGTGATCTTTTATGGAATAAAACTAGTATTAATACACATGTATCTTTTTTACTTCTTATCATTCAAAGTAGAACTTTAACTATGGTACATACATATTAAGTTGTTAAAGAATTCTGTGTTTTCTATTTTCTTATACAATAAGCAAATAAATTTGTCCCATGATGGATCCGTGCTGGCCAGTCTTTTAAAAATAAATATTTTTAAAAATAAAATGAAAAACATTGCATTAGCAGCAATTTATGTAATATAATTTTATGTGTGTTACAGTTATACAACTTTTACTTTAAGAACATGCTAACTTTAAAAATGCTGATATTATGTAAATTAATTGTTAGCTCAAAGCATTTAAATTTTTTTTTTTTTCCTTATCTACAGTTAAAAATGGTCATAAAACAGAAGATGTAAATGTTTATCTCTTATCACATGAAGATGGAAAACAACAAATAGTAAAAGCTGCCAAAATTCTGTGCAAGGAAGCTAGGTGGAAACCTGAAATTCTAGAAGACTTCTATGCACATCAGTTTGATCATTACATAAAAGGTAATGAATAATCTCCCATATTCAGTTTTCCAAATCAATCTTGTAACATGCTTAATCCTTGAGTGAATGTTTTATTTCTATCCTAATCATAAATTTTTGGTCTGGTTATTATTAATTATTAATGCACATTTTTCAATGCTCACTTAAATGCTTAATGTTAGTAATAAAGACAAGTTTAACAATAATGCTACCATCATCATCATTTTAATATTTGTGTATAGTTAATATTTTTTTAATTAAATATATGCAATTATTAAATATAATTAGATACTTTTCCCTTTCGCTGCATTCATGTAATAAAACTATATCCTACCAAATAGCAATTAGATAGAAATCAGTGCTTCCTTATTAATAATTAGAATTAGGAAAGGTTTGACAGTAACTTTAAATATACTGTAAAAAATATTAAGAGATATGTATAATGAAATCAAAAGGAATAATTAAATTTTTAGTAGAAACATTTCCTAACTTAAATTAAAAATGTATAGTTATTGAGGAAAAAAGTAATGTGTGTGGACTTAATATAACTAGATTTTTAGCTTTTCTTTTATTTTTTCAATTTTTGCTTGCATTATAAATAATTTTATTTAAAAATTTTTTCTTCTGTTGGATAATTATTGCTAAATCTATTTTGTTCTTACACCTGAAGTTTTAATTTTAAATTACTACATCAATAATTTAATATTTTCATTTTGTAACTGTAATTTTTTTAAAGGATTTCATGAAGAACTCTTTAATAATCTGTAACTATGTTATCTGTTTTTCAAAGGGATAAAAATTCTCTTTATTTTGAAATGTTTCTTCAAAAGCATTTTTAAGATTCATTATGTTGCTTAAATTTTAATTTTTGTATTTATGTAACAAAAAGCAAAATAATTACAAATGTATTATTAAAATTAAATATACAGGATAAAACAGAAAAGGAATTTAAAATTATCTTTCTTGATTAGCGTTAGCATTTTTTGTTTGATGGCAGGTGTTTGCCTTTTTCTGCCTAAATTTAATTTAATTTAATCCTTACCTTAAAAAGTATTTCTTAAAGTATTTTTCTGTACATGAGATATGGTAAATTTCTTTATCTCTGATGAATGATTTATTCACACACTAAAAAAGAATTCATTTTTATAATTTTTTATGTTTCACCCTTACACTCTTTAACACGCTTTTATAAGCTTCACTTGTATGTAACGGAATCTTTGAACTTGATTTTTACCCACTTTAAAAGGTCAGATTAATTCAAAATTTTTGCACACTTGTCAAGGACCAATGACAGTACAATAATTTCACAATTTTGTTCTATTGTCCTGATTAGTATCCTCAGGAATAATGATTTCCAGATTTGGAGGCTAAAAGAGTTAACTAAGTTACAACCCTATGAAAGTGAAAACGTTTGCGTCAGCAATTTCTTGCCATAATATAAATGCTTCTCTAGTTTTTCTGAAAATGGAAATAAGAAAAAAAGACTCGTGCATATAAAAAAAAATTTAATGTTCTAACCAAGCTTTTCTGAAAATGGGGCACCCTCCGTGGGAGGGGGAGGCATGTTAACTCTACGTGGTGTCTCAAGCATATTGAAATGTCCAAAATAAAAGATTTTAAAATAGTAATTTACTGAGAGAAAGGAAGTAAAACAAAATACATTCTGACATGATAAAAAGTAAAATATATATTCACACTAATATAAGATACTTATAAATGTATCCGGGAGGCAAAAAGTATTTAATAATTTATTTATGAATACTAAATTAAAAGCAATTTTAGTAAATGCTACCGACTTCCATAGGCTTGTCATATACAGAATATAATACATATATTGATAATATATGCAGTTTATATTATTAAAGTCGCATTGTAGCTTTAGCTATGCATTACTGATTAATTAAGCATTTTGTTAAATAATTGAATGATTTAGGAAACTATTTATTCATACTATAGAAAGATACTTCTGCATGCTACTCTCAGTATTAGAAGAAAAAAATTGCATTTGGAATCAACAATATAATACCTGTAAAACAAAATAAGCAAGCAGAATTTTTTACAAAAATTATTTTACGGGAAGTTAGTTTTGGTTCATTGCTATTTGTTTGGAAAACATGTTTTGTGAAAACATTCCTTATTTTGGATCAAGTTTTTAGTTTATTACAGTTTTTAGGATTAATTTTTGCCTATATAATTTACTTTCTTCTTTTTTTTATTAGAACTATTGAAAGAAAGCATCATAATAAAGTTTTTGATTATTTTTCAAAATTTCATGATGTGTTTTATGTTTTAGGCTCACTAGACGTTCCAGATCCAGAACTGCTTGTACTATTTGGTAAAACAAGTGCTTTAATAGGATATTTACCTTGGCATATTCGGCTTTCTGAAATAATGTAAATATTTGTTTCTCTTTTTATACTTTTGAAACAAGTAATACTTATAATTTGAGAACCATCCATAGATGCAATTTTTTAGATTTGCTAGAAAAATTATTTCAGTTACTCTGTTTACCATGTCTGCATTTCAGATAAGTACATCATGGGATATATGTAAGAGTACATGAACACTTGGCATACCTTCCCTCCTCAGTTTTCAGTACAAGACAGATAACTTAAGAAATTTAGTTATGAGTACTTTGTATTAAATTATTTTTAAAAAGTAAAATTTTTATAAAGAGGAGAGTAAGCAAATGCTGCCCCTGAATCAATTGGATCATTTTGCTTTTCAAGCTGGTGCATAAAATAAGGAAAATAGTTTTTATTATTTAAAAGTGAATTAGCACTCAAACTAAGTACAGATAATGAAAGATTATTAAAAATAGCTACATTTAATGGTGGCATGACTTTAAATTTCTTACCTTTCAAAAGATGTTAGCAAATAAAAATATGTTAAGCCCAACAAATGTCATGATATAACAATTGAATGAAACCTCAAATAACCTGGCTAAGGTTAAGCACCCAAAGGACAGAATGTCAAACTTTAATTAAGATAACTGGAATTTTGGAACAGAGCCATTTATTCAAGCTGTTTACTGTAGAAATATTAATTTTTTTTATGAATAGAAAAATAACCATTGTTAGTTCTTGTTATTTTATTAATACCCTTATTAGGGAATAGGTATTACCTAGATAAAGATTAAAAAAAAAGTGAAAGGTTGTATCTGAAAATTTAAATTAATAGCTCAGCTGATAATGTGTGTGTGGGGGGTATATTTTGAGCAAAAAAAAGCAAGTTGTTAATACTTAAGAATCTGTCCAAATTAATCACTGTTTTGTGCAATTAGTATTTAAGTGATTGCTGCTCAAATGAAAAAATGCTTTTTTAGAACTCTAATATTACATCTATTTCCATTGTATCAAAGAATGCAATTTTAAGTAAAATGCATCTGTTTCATTAAAAATTATAATTTTATTTACTTTAATCCTGAGCTGAGCAAGATTGACTCAGCCTTTCATACCTTCGGGGTCGATAGATGAGTACCAAACTTGCTTGGGAACTAAACACTGGGGTTTTGCTTCAGTCTGACCACCTGACTGGGACATCTGCTCATGCACCTCAGTGCCCAAGGTAATGTATACTGAGATGGGCACAGTAGGCCTTCACCCTCATAGGCTGTTTCACCACTGAGTTTAGTATTTAATAAATTCAGATATTTTACCATTAAAGTATTCTAGACAAATAAGATAATTTTTATAAGGATTTTTTTAAACATGAATAATTTTTTTTTTATTTTAAACTTTTTTTAAAATAAATTTTAAAATGTATTTATTTAAACCTAAATTATATTGGGCTGTTTTGGCTTATGTATAATGTCATCATGTACAGAGTTCAGAGTGAAGAAGTAGTTTAGTAATGAGTATCCATTTACACAGCTTATAACAAAGAAAGTTTGGGAATGGTTTTTCTTTACTCAAATGCATTAATCTAATTCTAGGCAATTTGTTCAATTCACACGACTGTCAATTCATCTTTAAATTTTCACATTTATTGTGTTTGTCATATATGTGTAACTGGATAGCTTATAAATTCTTAGGTCTCAACCAAAATAAATTTTTTTTCTTGGAAAAATCCGTACATTTCTGAAGTGTGTAATACTTATATGAAATACTATGAAGATGACAAAGTAATGATATGTTTTAATTTTTGTGTTTTAACTTGTTAGATAAAATGTACTTAATTTTACATCTGACATTTCTTTGCTGTATTTGTCATGTTTTAGTAAAATTCACTTTTAGTAATATTATTTATATAGAGTATAATGTACATATATCAACACTTGCATGGATGGACTTTTTGCAATGTATTTTTGTTAGCATAAAAGTGTATATATGAAATATTTCAGAATTATATATTACATATAATCTACATTAATTAAATAGTGTGTAATATAGAGAAAAAATTTCTTATTTCCTATTTTCTCAATTCTTATTTATATTTCTTCCAGTCCATTTCCTATTTTCTGTATTCTTATATGTATTTCTTCCACTTTTTTATACTGTGTATATTGTTAAAATGGCACTATTTTATTATTATTTCTTACTACTTTTATTGTTTATATTTCTTCCTTCTATAATTTGTTTTAATATTCACAATTTAAAAGTATTTGAAGCTATTTTACAAGTTTGGAGCAATATTAATAGAAAATATAACTCATGTTGTAGAAGAACTCTATGAAAATTAAATTGATTTGCATGAGTGTGTTAATACAGAAACAAAAGACTGTGCAAATATATTCTCTTAAAAATATATGTAGTTTGTACTGTTTTTTAATAAATGCTTTCAAAATAACACATTAGATTGCTTACACTGTGTTGTACAAGTCTATAGACTCAGTAAAGTATATGTTTTCGTGATATGGAAGGGCATACAAACTCCAATTATGAATGTTTATTCAAACCATGTATGAGGAGCATTCAACAAAATATTTAGAAAAAATAACGATTTCTGTTTGTATATTATATAACAAAATGGAAATAGGTGTTCTAAAAGTTTTTTAGAATATGATATTTAAACAAAAGGTGATTTCAATACAATGTTCTTAATGGCTTAAAGTCTTTCCATTTTTCAGTATAACATCATTTACACATTTTTCTATCAACATAATTAAGGCTTGTAATGTCTCTTGTTTCAAGTTGTACAATGCACTTTCAATGGCTGTCTTCAAAGCTCCTAATATATTCAGAACTGGGTTTAGATCAGGTCTTGCCATTGGCTACTCAAGAAAAGTAACATTTTTCGAGTTTAAATAATTTTTCTTATAATTGAGATATGAATGGGAACATTTTCGTACTAATGTTCCTAATTTTGTTCCCTATGTTTTCTGGAAATGGTACAAGATAATTTTCTTATGTTTCTATATATTTAGAAGAGTTATGTCGACCATCTTAATAGGCCACACTCATTTGACCATTGCAATTGAAAGTCATCCACATCATCATGAATACATCACCTCTTAACCTTCTAAAATAGTTTCTGAGCTCTTTTTGTAAATCATCCCAATATATTGTAATCCATGGTTTTTCATCAATGTAAAAAACAGCCTTCCATTTATCATCATATGACTATGAACCCATTGTAATCTCTTACTTATGTGAATCATTAAACCAGATTCTACGATTCATTTATGAATAGAATCTGACTAGAGAGAAATCTAGGAGACTTGAAACCAGGAAACCTTACTAATGTCATGAACCAAAATTTTCTGAAGTCATTCTTTGTATCCATCTATCACTATGAATGTCTATTATACCAGTCTTGCTAAACAAGGTTTTAACTCATGTGATGTTTTGTCTTGTGATGTGATAAGTTAATAAGGATAAATCATATGTATACTTTTAAAAGTTTTATATTTTCTTAACAATCTTCCATACAATTTCAAATTTTGAATTCTACTCTTTTTTTCATTAGAGCTGAAAACACTTTATTTGTTTTAAAATTTGGTTTCAAACAACTCTCTTTTTCTTACAATATGTTTACTAAACTATGAGTCAACGTTATGAATACCAGATTTGCATAAAGTTTTATGTCTATGAACTTTTAGGGCAGGTCATTTTGGTTTATTCTATGATTTAAAAATTTGCATTAAATATGTAGCTATTTTTTCAATACAATAGTTATAATAAATCTATGTGTAGCAATTTGCATCGAAAATACATTCTATTTCTCAAAAAATGGATTCTATATAAACTTTTGGGACAGAGGATATACTGTGTTTGAGCTTTTTTATCTGTTTTTCATTTAAAGAGATGGATTTTGGTTTGATAAAATTTTGAATAAAAAATATATAATTTTATTCAAATAGTTTTTTTTACTTATACCTTATTTTTTCTTATTCTTTAGGTTTCAGACAACACATCACAACTTCAGCTTTGATGAGTTTCAAAGTCTTTTGTGCCAGTATAATAAATGTGAACAAAGATTTGGCAAATAAGTAATGGTGTTATCTTAGTTATTCAAAACTTCCAAGATCTGTGATCTAAAAATATGCAAAATCTGTTTACTTAATCTTGAAAATGGGATATTTTAAATCAGTTGTTAGAAAATGTATTTTTACATTTATGCTTCCTTATCGTTTTTGAACCTATTTCACAAAAGAACAAGGAAAGCTTTGGGAATAACTAACTGTACATATATTGTTTCAAATAAACATTACATTTGTTAGAATTTGTTGTGTCCTCTTCTTTATCTTTACTTTTTTTTCTATGCCAAAGCCTTTGAATTATATTTTAAACCTTTTTGTACATAATACATACATATGGATTCTCCAAACAAAGTTTGAAACAGTCATCAGAATTTTGAAGAAATTATTAATTCAACCAAATTTAGGATAATTTTTTTTACAATGTGTAACTTTCAATTTGTTTTGTGCATTTGTTTCCCTATTTTGAAGTTTGTACCTTCTAAAAAGTTCTTAAAGGCGTTTGTACTTTCTTGAAAAATTGTCATTTTTCAAAAAAAAAGCTTTAATGTCTTTCAATTTTTTTAAAAAAGAGAATTAATTTTCTGATTTTTAATTAAAATTTACACTGATTTAACATGCCTTATTTTTGTTAAAAATTTATTTTAATGCATAAAAGCAAATTGTTTTAACTAGATTTCAAAAAATGTTTATTTTGTTGTTATTTTGTTCATTTTTTTATTTCAATTATCTCTTAAAGTGGTTATAAATAAAATTTGTTTTTCCTTCATTTTGTGAAAATAGCAATTATTTTATATTTTTGTTATATTTTATTTGTGTGTGTGTCTATATTTTTTCATATATTTTATATGTAATTCCTAATATTTAGTTTAAGTGATGAGTGCTTCAAAATATTTTTTGATATATCATGATAAAAAAAAAATTATTTGTTAATTTTAAATGCTTTAAGATTTTATGGCTGCAATAGCCAAATAATCATAGTTGCTAATTTGTGGTTAGCATTGTTAAGTCATGGGTTCAAAGACTGGTGTCTGGAAGATTCACCATATAAAGGCTCCAAGTCCTCAGAATTAGTATAGTTCTTTATAGCAGGTTTGGAGGTTCAGAATTAGAAAATCTGTCCTAAGTATCCCTTATACAGCTTCAAAGTGGGATATTAATAAAAAGTGAGATAAAAATTCACATGTACAATTTTGTTTTATAGTTTAAAACTAAAATTCATAAAGAAATTTGATCAAACCAATTGAAAGACTTCTGTATTTTTTAATAAATGCTTGAAACTATTTCAATGTGGTATTTTTTATTCATAATGTTGAAAGACTTAGAGCTTTATTGTGAAATCTTGCTTTTATATATTTTGAATATTTTTTCTATTGTGTTTATAAAATGTCTATTCTATTGTGTATAATAAAAATATTAAGTAAAAGAAAAAGTTGAATAACATTAAAATGCATTAGGATAATTTTAAGGTTTTAATTGGCTTTGATCAGCGGTTGTTGCATATGCAGAGAAGTAATCGAAGAGCATATGATGGACTAGCACCTAGGTTTCTCTTCTCACATGTGGCTGTTTGTGGTGTAAGATGTGCTCCAAAAGGGGGAATTGCAAATTTCTATGGATGTGTTCAGAGGAATAAAATGGTTATAAGTATGCATGTTAAATGCTTTTAATCATGCTTGTAAGTATTGTAATAAATGTTTGTTAAATTGAGAAATGCTCATTGCCTCATTATTGACTTTAGACTCGATTTATTCAGATGGTAAATGAATTCTAAATTCAGATATCACAGTAATATTTAGAGTTTGAGAGGTATTCAGCTATATGAGTAGTGACCCTAAATAAGGTTGTGAAAAATTACCCTGGAGTGCAAGGTTGATGGGTGGCTGCGGTAGCCGAGTGGTATAGGTATCGGATCGAGGCTTGCCTTGTCACGAGTTCGAGCCCAGTACCACTTAAGACACGCCATGTAGAGCAGTGATGCATGTTAAATCTGTCGAGAGCTGAAACGTCCTTCCGTTGGTGTGGTGTGGTAGTTAGGAGAGGGGGTGCCAGCTCAAGTGTCGTCCACGTCACTTCACCATGGTTCAAAATTACGTGGTCCGTCGTCAAAAGCCCTCGTGTAGCTGAACAGTGCGACGTTAATATTCAATCAATCAAGCAAGGTTGATGGAAAAAATTCTAAATAGATGTAATTGAAGACAAATACATCACTGACAAACTGTTTTGAGGAAAAATATTGGTTTTTTAAATAGGAAATGTCCCAAGTGGGGTCACTTTGCTAATAAGTTGTGTACCACTGGTTTAAGTTATCTTACATTTGATACAGTTCAATGTACTGATTTCCCTCCCTCAGAAATTATACTGAATTATGTCAATTGTGCCATTAATCATTCTGACTGATATTATATGTGTATTTTAGTTATGTAAGATTTCATATATTTTCTAATGTTATATGTGGAAGTAAAGTGCTTGTTTAAATTAGGACTATGTTTATATATCTGTGGAAAAGTTTGTTCCATTCCATTGTATTGTGGCTTATAAAGGCTCTATTTTTTATAATTTATTTCAATATTAGGATTACAAGTAAAATATTTTTCAGGAGTGAAACATGACTATTTTCCATAATGCTTTATTCACATTACATTTTATTCCATACATATTACATTTATATCATTTTCGTTAATGCTGGTTATTTAAATGTAATTTTTCTTCTATTCAACATTTTTGTATTTCTATTCATTAATTGCAGAATCGATCATTTTTAAGATATTTTTTCCAAAATCTTTTGCGGTGCTTATTCATTATCTTCACTGAACTGACGCCTCCTTGCAAAATCTTCAAACACCAAATCTGCGCTCATTTCTCGAGAGAGCTGCTTTTTAACTCTTTTCTGCATGTTGCTGACTTCCTTTTGCTTTTCGGGTGTAGGACTGGTGAGCTTGAAAGGCACATCAGCAACCAGCTCTCCACCTATGGCACCCATGTATAAGCGTACTCTTACCATGTATGAAATAACTATACCAAGAGCATCTGATGTATTTAATGTTGAGGAGGCAAGGTTTGTATCACCTTCTTTCAACATGCCATCTAAAGCGATTCCTCGTTTGTTCTGTGCATAAAAAATAAATTATGTAAAAATAACTTTTGGAAATAAAATCTTAAATTTATATCTCCTTATTTTTATAAAAATAAAATAAAACCAATTTATATATATTTTTTCAGCTCTTTTTAACTAGTAATATTATAATGAATTAGAAGATTTTAACGTCTCTGGGAGGATAGAAGGTCAGTCATTTTTAAAATTGCAAATGGTCTGAAACCTAATAGAATTACGGAGATTTCGAACTTTCCGTGCTTCTCTACGAGAAACGGTATTGTGGCCGAAAAAAATCGTTTGCGAGTCAAGAGATTATTTTTTCAATAATAGTAAATCATTCGAAATGACCATGCCGACAAAAATAGATGAATCTGGAAAATTCGAAAAAAATCTACGAGTATTATTTCACGAGAAAGCTTTAGAAGCCACTGCAAGGGTTTTTTTCTAGCCTCATATACGATCGATGCCGAGAAGTAATGGAGAGACAAAAGTTTGTTACCAACTGTGCATTTTATTTACGTTATGCGATATTATGACTACCGATACATTATACCGTTGACCAATTTCGGGAAATTTAAAAGATGTTGCCTATTCAAAAAGTCGACAAATGCTCGTTATTCTGCTCGAACATGCGCGGGAATGTTTTTCCACTATGGGCTGCATTTGACGATGTCTTTTGATTTGAAGAAATTTGTGGAGGGTATAATACGTAAGTACCGGATTGTGCTATATTGCTGTGTGATTTTTAAATTAGTGATATTGTGGATTTTACGTGTGTTAATTGCTTCCTGTTAGTTAAATCTTGCAATGAGCGTTCAAACCTGACAATTGAGATTGCAAAAAAAAGACAACACGCTGTTGCAAATTGATCTAATATAACTCTTAACGAGATTTAAATACTGTATTAAAAATTAGATGAGTGAAATTGGAATTTCTCCACAAATGCCTCAGTGCTCAAATTTTCTGCTACAAAGCTACTTTTTTTTTATTTTTTAATTAATTTCTCACGCATCAAAACTGTTTGGTATCTCAGTATTTTTTCCTTTTCAATTTAAAATCACAGTGCTTACAAAAAAAGAATGTTAAATTTTTAACAAAGCAAATTCTATTAATTATTTTTCCATAAGAACATTTTTTACGAAAAGATAATTTTTTTTATGATTTTGTTTAATAACTTAAAAATAATTCTTTCTGCTTTAATTTTTTTTTTATAAATATTCATTAGTGCATTTTATACAAATCGAGTTAAATAAAGGTTTTCCATAATTTCTGGAAAAATAATACAAATTAAAAGAAAATTAATCAATTGCATTATAGCTTATTACTTACCTTATTATTATCTGATGATGGCAAAAGGTAAAATACCTTAGTTAGGGTTGCACCTGGAATTATAGGACATCCTTCCTTTGAATCAATGCTTGCCACAGCTTTGTGATAATGTCCATTTACCATCGTTACTTCTGTGTTTTGGATCACAGTAACCTTGATATTTCTTAAAGATAAAAATAAATAAGTAATATATATAAAAAATTTTAATCAATTCCTACGTAGGTCAACAAAGGAAAATTTTATTTTAGTTACTTTTTATTAAAGTTACAATTATTATATAAATATGTATATACATATGACGAATCGCAATATTAAGTGACAAAATAAAAAGCGATTTTCCTTGCAATTTTCCTTTCTATTTATGGTATTGGGCTATTTTTTTTTTTACTATTTATTCATTAATTTATTCTAATAAAATAGTATGGTTAAAAAGCGCGCATTCTCAGAAATTAGGCCATTCTAGGTGGGATCCGAACCCACGACCTTTGGATTAAAAGTCCAGTGCGATATCCATTGCGTTACAGGGACACAACGAAAGATTTTCCTTTCTATGTATGGTGTTGGACTATTATTTTTGGTACTATTTATTCATTTTTTAACTTAGTTCATGAATTAATATTTGAAAAAAACTATCAGCACATCAAGTGTCATCCACTATATGTTTAAAAAAATGTATTTGAACGTGAATGGATGAATAGAAAATATTTTATTAATGATTGAAAATTTGAACAAGATATATATATAGGGAGAGAGTGAACTAAAAGTGTAAGAATTAAAAAAAAAAAAAAGGGCATTTATGAAAAGCATAAAATGAAAAAGGATTTTAAAAATATTGGCTGAACAAAAACAAGTTTCAACCAATATTTTCATTTAAAAAAATTTAATGAATCTTTAATTTTAAAGAATAATCTCTCCACTATATATTTTTTGTACAAAGTATATATGTTTAATGTTTAAAAAATTACGGCTATATTTCACTTATGTTTTTCAAATTGTACCAAATTCTAGTTTTATTTTTGTTTTGACTTTTTTTACATTTATGTCATGATACTTAAATGGCATGCAGATTTCTTAATTAAGGACTGCAATAACCCAATTGCAAGGCTGCGAGCTTCTAGACCTCCAATGTTACGGGTTCGGATCTCGATTACTCCAAAGGTTCTTCTATAGCAGTGGTCTTCAAACTTTATCGACTCATGGAACCAACCCTTAAAGCTATTAGGTGATTCCATAGGACCTATGGAATTATAAGGTATTTCCATGGAACCCCATCCAAAAAAACAAATTGAATTCATTCCATTCCACTTAGTTTTGCAAAATATTGCACTAAAAAGTATAAAATTATTTTGTGAAGCTAAGGATCATAAACAGAATATTCACAATCTTGGTAGTACACTTAAAAAGAAAAAAATGTTTTATATATATATAATAAAAGTTGTAGGATATTACTAAAAAGAATGGCTGTCTGATGCAAATTTTTATTTTTAGTTTCCTCTTGAGGGGGTCACATTTAGAAACACGGCTGAGGATCTTGTGATCATAAAAACTCCGTACAAAATGTGAATCTGTTTTGTACACATACACATTTAGAATTTTCTTTTCGAATTTTTATTTTGACTTGTGGAACCCCTGATTATGCTTCGCGGAACCCCAGGGTTCCGTGGAACAAAGTTTGAAGACCGTTATTCTATATAGGAATAATATTAGTTGCTGATCAAATCTAAAAGTTCTCATGTGATGATGTGGTGGGAAAGTTGGGAGACAGATATTCTAGTTTAGCTTACCGTATTCCAAAACTTTGAATTGTCTGTCTACAATCCTCATTTAGCTTTAAATAGCGACATAAATTCAAATAAAAAAACTATGATTAAAGGAGCAATTATTATCAAGGAAGAAAATACTTAACTTTCGAAATTTTTATCGTAGAATATTATTAATAACTTAAGAGTGTTAAATCATATGTTCGAAGTATTAATTAACTCAATTAACAGTTACTTAATTTCTAAGAAGTTTAGTATTAGGAATTCCGAGGAAAAAACTGATTTCTCATTATCAATTTAGCCTAAACTCTTCGTAAAATTTTATTATAAGTTTATGGGTTACAGAGGTTTGAAAAATAGAGGAAGAGTTCATCGCGCATAGTCTTTATTTTTCTACAAAACGGCGAGTGAGTGAGTGAATATTAACGTTGCACTGTTCAACTACACGAGGGTTTTTGGCGACGGTCTACAAAACGGCATTTCGTTGGAAGCGAGTTTTAAACTCCCAATTTTATAACCATAATACTGCAGTTCTCCTATTGATTTGCATTTGCCTGATGGATTATTTAGATAAGGTCATATTCTAATGCATATTGAACTATAAACTTGTTTCCAAGTTATAAAAGTAGTGCAGTTTTAAATATTAAAAAAAAATCTTAACAATACATGGAAAGTTTATTTTTATTCAATAACTAATAAATTATTTATAAAATTTAATTAAACCTTGCCTAATCAATGCTATTTTTTTCATTTGATACGTTTTAAGAATTTCTAAAATTTTCTTTCACTTTAAAACAACAAAAATATTATTTTTATAATGCTAATTTTAGCTTCAAAGATAATGTAATAATTTTATATCAGAGTTCGAATCATATATCCAACAATTATATTTTATCTACAATACATAAAATAGTAGCAATTTTTGTTTTTTAAAATGTGCCCCATTTAAAAAATTGAGTAGAAATTGAATTTTTGAGTAACGGTCGATTAGAATTGAAAATAATATTAATGAAATATTCTAAAAGAATAATATCGTTTGTCATTATTTCCTAACGGATGAAAACAAATCAAAATGCTTAGCTCTTGATTCGAATTTTAAAGCATAACAGTATCACAAAATGAAAATGAAATGCTTCACAAGTATTTACTTTTGTAATTATTTTATACGAAATAATATTTCAGAAATTAAAGAAGATTTTGAAATAACACTCCTTTGCTCCCAAATGCCATTGTAAAAACATCAATTGCCTTCTTCCAAACTGTACAGTGTTACGCTTGTCATTTTTCTTTTGAAATTATTACACAAGCTTCTCAAGGACATTTCAAGAATCCTTGGGGAAATGAAGGTCATAGGTAAGGAAATTTCTTCTGTCTGGCTGTCAAAACCCTTAAAAATATAGTAGTTATTTTCATCTTATGACTCCAAATAAAAAGTGGTATTCTATACAAGTTGCACAATTTATATACTTCTGATCACACCTTTCAGAGGGAAAGGGGAATTCTTTTTTGTTTTTGAAATTTTTAGATTCTTCCTTTTAATTGTTTTCTTTCTGCACTATACGTATACATGAAAAGAAAGAAGTAAAAAGAAAAACGTTTGCTTTAAATACTTCCAAACATTTTTATTATTAATCAGTTTATTATTAACATATTTATGTTTTTAATCATTACAAAAACGAGCATTATGTCCTACCTTTTTTTCTAAGAGGTACTGATAGTGTTTTGTATTGCATTTATGGGGACATGGTACGTTTTACATTAAAAAAAAGTGATTTAATGGTTTTCACACATTTTTATTGTCTTCTACGTATATGTAGTATGTAAAGCAGTTGTGTTCAAAATACTACAAAAACTAACCATTTAATTTTTATGAACAATTTTAAAATTCGCGAAGTGAGTTTAAAATGCTACTTCTACAAAAATTGAAGAGTACACAAGAATTAGATTTACCAGTACGTCAAACTATGTATAACAAACGTTGGTGTAAACATGACTAATATTCATAAAATACTTTGTTTACAAATGCTTTTTGAAAATTCCTAGAAAAATGTATAAATTCTAAGTTCAACTATTTTTTTTAAATAAGCATTGTTTTGATTTACAAAACGCATACCAACTTTTGTTGCATGCATTAATAGCAATAGTTCAAACAAAAACATTTGGCACAATAGAAAAAGGGGCTTGGCATTTGAAATGAAGATAAATTAGTGATTTTTCTTTTTGAGATAAATTAGTTTAAAGTTTTTTTATTTACAATTGGGACGTGAATAAAAAGAACGTAAAAGTTATCATAACTCAAGGTTTTTCTAACTTAGAGCTTTCAAATTTTGTGAGATCATAGAAAATTATACAAAAAATAATTTAGGCTGCTTAAAAATATTTATTTTTGACTGATTTTTCTCAATTGAATCATATTGTGTCCCCTTGAATAGATCAAAGAACAATTATTCCGCTTATATTTTAAATATACTGGGTGTCCTAAAATAAGGCTCAAACTCTTCTCAGATCCTTTGTTGGGAGCACATAAAAGAATACCTGTACAATCCATAGTTTACGAGAAAAGTACGGTAAATGATGATTGGGCTCTGGCACTTTTCTGTGCTTCTGTTCGCTATTAGCTGGATATAGCATACTCCGGCCGATGGATTGGACTTGTGAGTCCGGTTTTATGGCTGCCACGACCACCAGATCTCACACCGTCTGATGTTTTTCTATGAGGCTATTTCAAGGAATTGGTGCATCGAGTTGAAGTGACCACACAAGGGACTGCTCGTCTGCATGTAGCTCTTACTTCGTGGGATATCGCTTTGCTGCACTTTGAACATCCTCGTTTTTAAATATTTGAAGATATTGTTGATGATGTGTCCAATACCGTGTTTTTTTCCTTGCACCGGCTGTGACATCATACTTTGTTATGCGTATTTTTTCTCGTGATATTTCTCTATGGATCTTACAGGTACAGTACTTAGGGTGTTTTTTATGTACTCCCAACGAGGAATCTAGCTGTACAGCAGCGCTTCTCAAACTGTGGGGCGCGCCCGCATAGGGCCCCTACCAGGGAGGCGCGAGCATGTTGAAAACAAAAGACTATTTAAACAAAATTATTGATTTACTGAAAGTAAATAAACAAAATATATTCTAACATAATAAAATATAAAATGCACATTTGCACTCATATAATACCTCATAAATGTATCAGTACCGCACAATGTATTTTATTATTAATTTAACAATACTAAGTTAAGAACAAGTTGAATAAGTACCAGTAACCCCATCAGCTTATTATATATAAAATTTTTACAAAAATCAACACATCTTGATAATTTTTGTACGGTTTATAATTCATCCCGAAACTGCCGATTAAAAGTTATAGGATTCGCTCCCCAATGACTCCGTTTTCCGTATGCGATTTTATATTTTATTTTTCCGTATACGATTGTTTCGTATGCGAGGCGCGCGTATGAGATTTTTTGGGGAATGAAAAGGAATAAATAAATAAAACCGAAATAAGTAAATCCTTCGCAAACACTATCAAGATCCTTTTATTGTATTCCAAAGCCTTCGGAAAGATTTTATGGATAGCAGTGCACACAGAAGATCGTAGTTCGGAATGACGTATATATACGTCAGGGACATTTAACGCTTTGGCTGAGTGAGACATTTATCTATGTCGGTGGCATTAAGAGGTTAAAGTGTATTGTAGCTATATTCAAGGTTTAGTATTATTGAATTCAATACATTGTATTGTATACAAAAGGGCGTGGTGAAAATTATGATTGAATAATGGGTCGCAAATATTGAAAGTTTGAGAAGCACTATTGTACAGAGTTTGGGGCTGTTTTTGGGACACCCTGTATTTGTCGCATATCAGTTGAAAATATATTCAAAACTCCTAGTAAACTTCTGTAAGCCTTATATAGAGAGAGAAAATATAGTTTTCAAGTTCGGAGTATGAAGCTTATTCATGTACTCACGCATTAAAATATAAATTATACATAGGCACAGTATTTGTTTAGTTTTAAAATAGTATATTTTCTATACATCATATGTTTAAGCAAAACATTTTCTATTTTAGAATACAAGATTCAAAAGAAAAAGATGGTCTTTGTTAGAACGTTAAGAATCACATTTTAGAATTTAAATTTAAGCTAAATTTAATAAGCAAGGTTTTTAAACTTTACTGAACTTAAAAAAACATTGAAACATTACGGATTTCTCTGTGGAATATTTTTATGTGCTTTTATGGAAGATAAATATTGAAACACGATTTTACTCTCTAAACAATCAGATAATAAAACTGACAAACTCATCGGAGAGCGATTCTTGTTTGATCCAGCCAGTCGACGTAACTGAATAAAACATTTATAAGCAGCAACATTGCTTTTCGTCATAAATTTACAGCGTATGTATCTTTTATGAGAGAAAACGGTAGTTGTTTTATTTCTCTCTCTCTCTTTTTTTTCTTACATGGTTTATAACATTTTCATTTGCTTTGAAGAATAATAGCTGTACTATAACAACATTTCTCATTCTTACAATCACGAGGCAATGACGACTTGGTGTTAAGAGTTATGAAAGCGCTATAACTTCCGAATTGTGAGTTCCAAGACCGTCGGATGGAAAAAATCTTACTCACACACATTTCAATTTACATTTTAAATCAAAATGCACCTTGAAATTCTCTTTTGACGTAAGTTAGAACTTCTACAAATGTGTGAGGTACCTCATAATATAAGAAATACACCGTAAGTTGAAATCGAAATAAGTCTTTATAAGTATTCATTATATTTTTCAAAACTGTAGAAAAAACATCACGCTATTTTTTTAAAATTTGATATTATTTAAACTTTTTTTCTTAAAGTGCGAAGCTTTTTTTTTTCAAACTACGTGAGAACTTCGAAACTCAGATTTAAAATTTAGAAATTTCGATTATCCATACATGGATCTCCGTGGAATTGAGATTCTAGCATACGATCTCAACTGCATAGAATCCGGAAGATTGCCTTTATGTTACCTAAATTTAATGATTATCCTTTTTTGTAAATCAAAAGAACATGCATTGGAAAAATGAAAATCATTTTGGTGTTTGCAAGTTAATGGCGAGGGTTTTTCAAATGAAAAGTCGACACTGTCAAAACCAATTAGGCTTTTCTGTAAAGAAAAAAAATGCACAAAAGCAGTGTTTCTCAAACTGTGGGGCACGCCCCCTAGGGCGGCGTGATAGGACTATGAGGAGGACACGAGCATATCGAAAAGTCGAAAATAAAACATTATTTTAAAATATTATTAATTTGCTGAAAGGAAGCAAAACAAAATACATTCTGACATAGTAAAAAATAAAATACGCCTTTATACTGATATAATATATATTTAAATTTATTAGTACTGCACTCTGTATTTGATAATTATTTAACAATACTAAGTTAAGAAGCAAGTTTAACACAATTTCCATGGGCTTATCATATATAAAATTATATAAAAAATTTAATTTTTATTTTGATAATTGTACGATTTGTAATTAAATTTATATTGTAGACTTACGTCAAAGTACATTATTATTAAATTCAATACATTGTTATTGTTTGTGGGGGGGCGCGAAGAAAATTATGACTGAAAATTGGGTCGCAAGTATTGAAAGTTTGAGGAGCACTGCACAAAAGTGTTGCGAAACGTGGCTATCAGTTTTATCAAGTCAGATATTTAATGAAGGGTTTAAACTTAACTTACGGATAGAACTGGAGAGAAGTGATTTTGTATCATCATTAATTACTAATATAGGAGGAGGAGGATTCTATCCCAAAAATTCAATAAAGCATATAAGTTCTATGTAACAATTTTAGTGAAATATATAATTAGCACATATTTTCTTTATCATTAAATTTACACTAGGAAAGCTAAAATTAAAGGGACTTTTACAATTTCTCTTTCCAAGGTTTGGCAACATCACTAGTGTTCAGCGCTAAATGAGGGGTAGTCGGCAACACTTCTACACAACGTGTCACTCGTCTTCCTTCGTGATCGTTGATGTGTAGCAGACCGTTCAACATGGCAGCTCCATTGTTGATCTACATAAAGGAGTAAAGTGATTCGCTTTTTGTTTGTGGAAGGTATGAAATCTGCGGAAATTATTCGTCGCATACAAGCGCAGTATGGTGACAGTTGTTTATTGTAGTGGGGTTGTTTTGTGGAGCACCTAGCCCGTCAGGGCTTTTATCTCCGTCTGGTTTTTTACTGTTGAGAAAAAAAATTTTGCCCATTTTATAAAGTTTTTTAAAGAAAAAAACAAAAAAGAAAGATAAATTAACTTACTGGTAATTTAAAATAAATAAAGCTTTTTTCGCTGAAAAATTTCATTACTGAAACTTGAAAATTAACTTGCAAGTCGCTCGGCCAATGAGAGCCTTGGGAGGTTTGACTGCCCGACCAATGGGGTAGCCTTTTCGTAAAATGTTGTATGAAAAAAGATGTCCCTGCCCTTTCCCGCGTAACGAGGGGGAGCTCTTTTTTGGGTTGGGGGATAATGAGATACTTCGGTCCCGGGGAGGTCCCGCGTTGTGTCCGGGTGCGAGTGCTTCCAGAGGCCGTACGGCCAACGGAGGTCTCTTATTGGTCCTTGTAGCAAGATCAACGAATGGATAGGGCGTTTCAAACAGGGAAGAACTTCTTTATGTGACGACGACAGATCGGGCAGTCCATCGTCGTCTACCCTTGAGGATAATGTGCAAGTCGTTGAGGGTATAGTGATGGAAGGGATGGCTTGTATACAGCGCAGGTATAACACCCTACAAACAGAAAGTTAATCACTGACTTCCTTTCCTCCTTGGTGCAGATCGACAATGGACAGCTGCCATGTTGAATGGTTTTCTACACATCAACGACAACGAGGGAAGACGAGTGACACGTTGTATAGAAGTGCGGCCTACTACCCCTCATTCAGTGTTGGATACTAGTGCTGTTGCCAACCATTGGAAAGAGAAATTTCAAAAGTCCCTTTACTTTTCGACTTTTTCTTCGTACATTTTACTAAAGTTATACAAATACCTGATTGTCTTCTTTGAGTGATTTGTAACGACCATTTGTACTGCTATCTTGTCCCCATGGAAGTAGTATTCTTTATCTAGAGTGACTTCCAGTTGAAGTTTACCAGGACTTAAAACAAACCCTTTACTGACCACTGTACTTGGCTGCCTTGTCAAAGGTCCAGGCTGGTAATATTGCAGTTTTCGAATGGCCATTGAAACCGAATTTCTCCTGTGTGGCTTCTCTTCCTTGCTGTCGGCAACAAAAAGCTTGAGTTCATATTCCACACCAAGAGGAGAACCCTGGTCATCCGTCCCTGGTTGCAAAGTGACCGATGGTGGGGCATTCTCTGGCAGGTCAAATGTGAATGGAATGGCACTGTCGCCTAATTTTCTTACCAGTTTGTCTTGCAGTTGGGATTTTTCTGGCGTTTGGTTAGTTGGATAGATCTGATCGAGTGCCAGATAGAGCTGCCGACTAAACTGCAAGCCCATGACCTCGTCTTCTTCGCGTCCATATCGGAATGTAGTTACGACTTGACCATATACTTTTCGATCTTTGAGGTAATCTGAATCTACAATTACTACCCCTTCTACAGGTTCCACGGAGTCTCCATAATCGCCGAAGTCTCTTTTACCTTTATGGAAATAAAAAGAAAGAAAAAGGGTTTTGATGTACGTAAAGAAGAAAATCGTACAATTATAGAGAATAAAATTCCTGTTGGGAATTTAAGGACACGCCTTTTAATTAATAATTTCAAACTTAATCATCAAGAGGAAAATTTTCATTTATCCTCAGTTTATTGAAGTAGCTATAAACATTTATATTTATACACAAAAATATACATTAAACATAAAGTTGAGTAACAATTAAATAATTATTTATAACTTGTTATTTTAATATATAAAGTTTACTGAAGAAGAACCGATAGTTAAATAGGCGACAGAAATGGAAGAAAAGTTGATTTAAATTACTAGGTTCATTTAAAAAAGCTTGCTTTATAAAATATAATTTGTCACTGAATTTATATTCATATTTTCTTACAACATACATAGTTAAGGACACACTTGAATCCTTAGCCGGAGCCCCAGATTTTCTCTGCGGGTTTGATAGTTGGCAGTTACTAAGAAAGATGGTACTTACGTATTTTATCGCAACAATCGCCAACTCTATTAATAACTCACCATGTTGGCAACCCCGATTTCCTATGTGTCGTACGCGCTGAATTGGCAACCAGGTGCTTCGTTTCATATAATGTTGCCAATAGATTGAGATAATACGTAAGTTTCAAAAATATTATTATATTATGATATATTAATCTTCTGTATCCTATATATGTATTTTAAATTTTAGATTTGAAGCATATTAATCTATTCTTACAAACAATGAAAGGCATTTTTAGTTTATGAGCAAACATCATAAGAGTTCATTTTTTCATATTACTAAATGCATTTTATCTCTTAGTAGTTTTATAAACTACTAATGGATTAAAAAATTTATATATATACAATATTTTATTGTTAGTTTTGAAAGACTATCTCTTTAAATAATGCATTTTAAACTAATTTTAAATTTGTAAATTTTAATATACATTTTCTGTTTAACTCTCATAGTATTTAAGTAAGGAAGAGATATAATGGATATAAGTTATGTAGGTAATTAAATTTCTTCATATTAGAAGAATTAGGAAATAGGTTAAGGATTTTTAATGTCTATAGATTCCAAAATAAATAAGAAGCTTTAGAAGATCAAATAAGTCTTCTACAAATAACAACAAAATATAAATTAATTTTTGTAGTTCATAAGAGAACGTTCAAAATTCTTTTTGATTCCCAGTTACTAAATAATTAATCTTTGGGTCAACTTTAACATGTTAAAATGTCTTACAAATATCAGACTTTATATTGTTTCAGTGATAAACATTGAAAAAAAAATCAGAAAACGCATAGGTTTGAGATTATAGGTATACAGTGGCGCATACAAAGGGGGAGGGTCCTGGGGTCCGGCCCCCCCCAAAGCCCTTGATTTTTTTCCGATTGATTATAATGCTAAGTATATAGTACGTAAAATTTAATTAGTATTTGTTATTAATGATTAATTTTATTAATTAATGATATAATTATTTATTAAATAATTAGGTTTTTACTGTGTTTTGTTCCCGAAAATCGGCAAAATCAAAAGGAGCATGATACAAGAATGGTGAACTTTCGACCCCGAACCCCCCTTGAAAAAATTCTTGTGTGCGCTACTGTAGGTATATCATTAAAAACGTTTACATATAAAAACCGCATATAAACGTCTATCACTTGATAAAAGCACGATAAAAAGTCTTTTTGTGAGAAATAAAACAAGAGCGTGTAATTTTTGTATTGAATGATATGAAGCAATCATTGTTTTAAAACTTGAAGAATAAGCCAAAATAGCTTTATTTTCTCACATATTATATAAATATAATTTTTCCGTTCTTTTAAAAAAAATTGCACATATTTTTGAATTAAATATATATTGGATATGTATGATAAACACGTGTTAAGTGGGGTATTATTACATTTTACATCAGGGGTAGTATTATTACATTTTACAATAGGTAGCTCGCGGCCGGCGCGACACTTGCGGCAAAGAATTTTTATACGGCCCTCCAAGACAGTCAGAAAATCCGCTTTGAACCGAAATTTCTTCCCCGTCCGCGATCAGAGATTCATCTTTTATTTATCACTACTGGGAAAACAAAAGACCTGAAGATTAAAAGATCTCTGCAGAGTTTGGAGGACGAGGTCCCCCAAAAAGATTTCAGGATTTTGAGAAAATTGAGCCTAAATTCAATTTGCTTTACTATCCCATTGCTGCTGATATTGATGTTAACACCTGAGGAGCTACAACTTGAGCTTATTGACTTGCAGATAAATCAGTGTGAAGGATATGTTTTATGGTATGACATTAATTGACTTTTATAGATCTTGATCAGTTGAAAAATCGCCATGTGTGATGAAATTTGCGGGGAAATTGTTCTTTATATTTTAGTCGACATATATTTGGAAGCAAAGTTTTTCTTGCATGCAGATCCACAAGAGTAAATATAGATGAAAGTTGGCTGACATAAAACTTGCAGACTGTGATGAAAATTTCAACAAGCAATCTCACAAGCAACCACTGCTGATTTTTTAAAAAAATTATAGAAAAATATGGTAGGTACATTTGTTTTATCAAACTGATTCTAAAATTAAATGTGCTTATACTATAGACAATATGAAATTGGCCCATTAAATCAATTGAATAAAATTATCACTATTTTATTTAACTTACATTTATTATTATTTATAAGAATGCAATCATTCTAAAAGGTGTAGCCGTCCGGTACTTCCCCCAATGTGTGTCTCCCAAGCCAAAACAAGTTGCTCGTCCCTGTTTTACAAGATTGAATGCTATTCAAGCATTTGTTTATTTAATTCTTACTATTATATATAAGCTCTCTCTCTCTCTCTCTATATATATATATATATCTTGCTCAAATTTTCAATCGTTAATAACATGCTTTCTATTCATCCTCTTAAGTTCAAATAAACTTTTAAACCTTGTAGTGGATGACACTTGAGGTTAATATAGTTTTTCAAATATTAATTCATTAATTAAATTTAATTAAATTAATTACTGGTTTTCGACACCAACTTAGTTTCGTCCCCATTGTTGTAAAAATGTAACTGTTAAAACAGTGACAAAATTTGGCGTCGTAAATTTGTTTTACAGCCAAACTAGCCAAACCGGGTGTGCATTGTTACAACAATGCAGACAAATCATGCTATTTTTTCAATTCCTCTACTATTAGTTCACTCTCTCCCTATATATATATATATATATATATATATATATATATATATATAAAACATGTCATATATATATATATATATATATGACATGTTTTGGAGTCAGAAAAAGACTTAGTTTTTAAAAAAGATCTTTATTCGATGAAAGATAGACATCATCTGACGCTAAGAGGTAGAGAGAAAAAAGAACGCCAAAGTGAAATCTAAGTGTTTTACCACTTAAACCCAGATGTGAGTAGCGAAGTACCTCTGATTTTAAGGAGTGTACTTGAAAGTTAATGCTGACATATATGGCTATTAAGCATAATGATCTGAATTAAATTTCCATGTTTATTGGTTGTACTACATGTTCCGGAAGAAATAAATAAGTGATTAGTTTGATACTTGAAGAGGTAAGGAAAAAAATAAAAGTTAAGTGCTAGATAGGGAATTTAATTTTTAATCTAATTTAATTATCCTTACATTTATATATATCTTGTTCAAATTTTCAATCGTTAATAAAATATTATTCATCAGCTGATGTCCAAATACATTTGGACATCTAGGAATTGACTTAATTTTTTTTTTTTTTTTTTTTTGTATTACTTGTTTTTTAAATAAATTTACTAAGACCATAGTCAGGCTTACGAAAAGATGTATTTTTTGGCCTTCCTAGAGTTCTGTACATGCTGCAGTTGAGGGTGAAACATAACATACATTTAAATATTTCAGCAATATCACACTTATATACATAGCATCTGCTAGGGTGTGAAGTGTAATATACTTCAATTGATTCTAATAGATTCTTGCTTCTCAAGCTTTTTGTCCTACATTGTGATATGGTCCCCCTTTGGTGACCAAATCCTTGATTGTTAGCCTGAGCTAGAGGTGTGGGATTCTCTGAATAAACAGACATTTTAAATTATTAATATGACTTTATTAAGAATATAACTTAAACGTCTAACAATTTAGATAAATTTATATAAATGAGAATCTAGAATGAACTAACACACAAAAATAGTTAAACCGAATCACGTAATTTAGACCACTTTCTCTAAATAATTATATTATCCACCTATTCTAATAATATTACAAATCCTAATATCAAATAATTAATCCTACCTTAATCCAAACTAAGATTCAATCAATGTATGGAAACGTCTGGGCGCGCGTGCAATGGTATGCACCTTGTAGCAATGGCTGGGTTTCCCGGTAATTTTACGATAGGCTGTCAATTCACGCTTGTATCTCCTCCAAACAAAACATTCATCAAATTGCCATCCTGCTTACTGAAACTTCTATTCTTTTAAAAGCTATCTTATTTGCATTTATTATTCGCATTTCGCTTCTTGGATTTTGGTTGGAAAAGAGTTGCCATTAATCTTGGCCGCCAAAGAACCCAGAGACGCGAAAGAACGAAAAGAGACGCGTGAGCCCGTCACAACATATTTATGTACAATAAGAGAGGATCGCGGCTATTTATACGGAGAGAAAAAATATTCTTAATCGAAACCCTCCGCATGCAGAAAAGATGTTCTATGGTATGGAGATCAGGAGAAAAATAACTAAAAAAATAATTTCGAATTTTTTAATATTGCCTCAAAGAAGTTAGATTTTCGAATAAATGGAAAGACCTTTTAGACTCACAATCAAGTTATTTTTCTACAATATAAATAACCAAAAACGATGCTTGAATAAATCAGTGTTTCTGTGTAGGCGTACCCCTGGGGCGATAACTAAGGCAAGGAGCATATCGAAAATAAAAAGATTAAAAAATTAATTTACTGTAATGAAGTAAGAAAAATACTTTCTGGATATAACAAAGAATACACATTTACACTCGATAGAATTTATTATATTACTTCATCGCCTGGCAAGCTTTCATTTCGATACATTCATTAGCTATCTGATCCTATAAATAAACAAAACATCACATTTTGTTTGATTTGCTGTAATCCCACGATGAGAGATTTTTACTGAGTTTTCTTTAAATCTAAAATACTATTTCAGAGAGAAAGACAAAACCCAGACCCAGAAACATTCTAGGAAGATAAAAATTCATCTATGTTTTGACCTTCTCGAACTTACTGCTATGGTTAGTTCGTTCCTTTTTTATGCCTTTATTTTTCATTTAGGGAAGTTGTAAATAATGCGCCTATATACGCGAAAGAGTTATATAACATTTCGAAAAGCAGAGAAAACATTTTGAAGGATTATTTGGCCAATATTTATTTTATGAGTATTTTGAAACATATAAAGCATGATGTGAAAACGTTTTAAATAATTCATTTTAGATCTTAACATTCGTAGCGTTGATTAAACATTTAACCCGGGAGCGTTCACGCGGGGAACAAACTACAAAAATTTGAACAAAATATGACAGTTTTGCTTGCAGATATTCCTGTAACGTTCGTGAAGAGTTTCTGTGATTTGTGTCCTTTATTAAGGTCGTGTACCTTGTGAAACGCCTTTAATCTGGTTCGATTGGAATTTTTCAAAAAATATCAATGAAGAAAGGTAGAAAGTGAGTGGGCATCCTTTCTCTTCTCGTTAAATTATTCACTGGAATTGTGATTTTATTTTGTACAATAAAAATAATTTGTTAAAAATCTTCGACTATTACCATTAGTATCGAATGCGTGTCTGCCCCGGGTTAAAACATTTTGAAGTCTTCGTTTTAAATATTAAAAAATAACACAATTATTCTTTTATTCTTTATCGGTATTTTACATTCTTTTCATTATTTAACATTAATAATAAATGCGAGGATTAAGCAAATACACACAATACTACACACACACACACACACACACACACACACACACACACACACACACACACACACACACACACAGTTCGTTTAAATCTATTTATAATATGAGTATTCATTTAAAAAAATCATTTCACATTTTGGTATTCATTGCCGTGCTCTTGGTTTTATTCTCCTCTTACACCCGCAAATGCCAACTGGGGGCGTGAAGTTGATTTGTCGCTGGCCATCTGCACTCTAAGTTTGCGGGTTCGACCCCAGCCCATGTCGGTGGATTTTCGCGATGCAGAAAATCGACAGCGGGCATGAACCGCCATGTCGTATGAATATTCGGCATGTAAAAAATCCCTTTGAAGTGCTCGTTTGGCTTGGCTACCGCGCCCCTGCCCCAACTTACCGTCTCAAAAATCTCCAGTGAGCAGCACCGCATCGCACCAGCAACAAGAAGTCGCCGTACCAAAGAAGGCCAAAGCTCCTGGGAATAAACTAGGGTTCGCAAAAGGTAAAAAAAATACCAACATTTGCTATTACACGTTTAGCGCAGATGTCGGATATTTGCCAAGACTCACGCAGACGTTCGCGAATGCTACCTGTACGGATACATAAGAGAGCAACAGTAGCGCACACACAGGAATTTTTCAAGGGGTCAGGGGTTGAAAGTTCACTCATTCTTGTATCATGCTATTTTTGATTTTGTCGATTTTCAGAAACAAAACACAGTAAAAACTAACTATTGAATAAATAATTAGCATTAATTAATAAAATGCAATCTATTAATAACAAATATTTAATTAAATTCTTACGTATTATATACTTAGAATTGGCAACCAATCGGAAAAAAAGGGGGCGGGCTTTGGGGAGGGTCCGACCCCCAGAACCCCTGTGTGCGCCACTGGAGAGTTAAACATTGACTAGACTATTTTTCTAATGACATTTAAAACTTTTAGAAATGGATGATGGAAGAAATAAATCTTTAAATAAATATCATTTTGCAATCTGTTCAATTTAAAAAATTATAGATAATGAAAAATAACATGATAATTATCGTATGTTTTAAAAGTAATTTGTTTAAAAATATATATTACTTATAAAAGCAATTTGCTTAAAATATATATTGCTTAAAAAGCAACAAATACAAAAATTTAATACTTTCTTCTGAATTTGTAATGGTTTATAATTAAGATCGTATGGTAGCTTTAGCGACAAAGTGCATTATTATTGTGTAAGGGGGGCGCTATAAAAATTATGATTGAAAATTGGGTCGTGAGTAGTGAAAGTTTGAGAAGCACTGGAATAAATAGTACAATGTGCTTTGCAATATTTCATAACCCAAGCTCTCTCACCCCGTACCATCGAATCCGATCCGAACTTTTTCCGTCTTCCACTTTAACCTGCACTGTGATTTCTCGACTGCAGATTTTTTTTTTTTTTAAATTTACTACTAAAGAAAATGTTACATTTACCTGATTAAAGAATTCTTTAACACAGGGGTGAGCAAACAGCGGTCCGCGAAGGTTGTCAGAAAACCAAATATAGAGAAAATGTTTTCTATATTTGGGTCTACATATATTTGAGATCAAAGTTTTTCTTGTATGAAGATCAACAAGAGTAAATAAAGGTGTAGGTTGGTTGACATTAACTTGCAGGCTGTTTTGAGAATTTCCACAAACAATATCTTCCTAATTTCAAAACAAGTAATATAAAAAAAAAAGAATTTTAAAGTCAATTCCTACTTAGATCATCATAGAAAAATTTTATTTTATCTATTTTTATTGAATAGTTATAATTAATATAAATATAAATATTAATATTAATATCGTGTATTGTCATCCAAAACAATCGGTATATAAAAATTTCAAAGTAACTGAATGCTTTAAAACGTGAGAGAAGAAAACTCGTTTCAATTCTTTAATCTTCAAGTCGCCAAAATGATACAACGTGGTTTACTTGTAATTTTGAATAATTAGTTTTTAATCAATTAATTTTATTATTAATTATCATTAAATTACTGTATTGTCATCCAAAATAATCATGTATATAAAATTTCAGCTCAATTGAGCGCTTTAAAGTGTATTTTATTGATTGAAAATTTCACCAAGATAAATAAATATATAGAGAGTGTGAGAGCTAATAGTAGGAATTGAAAAATTGTATAAAAGTATGATAGGATATATTTGTCTCATTAAATTTATGCTAAAATTAAATGTACTTGCATCAAAATATTATATGAAATTAGCAAAATAAACAAATTGAATAAACTGCCATGGCTGCATTTGAATATATTTATGGATTTTTACGATACAATTTATATACCTTTTCTGAGATGCAAAGTTAACCAATGAACGCAATCCTTTTAAAAAGATGTGGCCTTTTGTTATCCTCTTCTTCTACAATGCGGCCCTTGAGCCACAATAATTGCCTACTCTTGCTCTAACCAGGGGCGGCTCTAGGGCCGGACAAACCGGACACCTGTCCGGGGCGGCTAATTTTAAGGGCCGCATTTGGATCAAATTTGAAAAATATTTCTTTTTTTGTTACAAAAAATACGATATATTTTCTGAAATATTATTGGGTGTGAATTTGGTATTTCATTTAACGTATCTGTTATTTATTTAGTACTCTGTATATTTAATGAAAGTTTTGTTTTATGTTGAAACTTGAAGGGTTCGAGGCGGGAGTACATGTTAAAGCATGAACATGTTTCCACATCTTTCACTAGTAGCTTTCTCCCCATCCCGAAATGAGGTCACAACGGACATTCCTTTCACTCTTACGGTGTCCGGTTTCAGCTATCCTAAAGGGGACAAGGGTAATAAGAGGCTTTGGTAGATAGAGAGTCACAGGAGGTGTTTTATTTTAGTCTTGAGTGTAGTTACTATAAGTTAAAACAAATGCTTGTGAGGAAAAAGATGCGTTGAGTGCTAGATAGAGTTTAAATTTGGAGAGAGGGGCGGCATTTTCCATTTTTGTCCAGGGCTGCAAAACTGCTAGAGCCGGCCCTGCTCTAATAGAAATATTTGTTTAAAAACAAAACTCATTTTCGAGTTGATTCAGGTATACGGTAAAGGTCCGATTTTTGAGACCGTTTACGTTTCCACCTTTTCAAACACATCTGTTACACAAAGGTTGTGTGTAACAGATCTTCGTGTTTTTAAAATGCAGAACGCGTTTACTTACCTAAATAAACTGTTAATTTTCCGTTAGGTGCAGTCTTTTTGAATACTTTGATGGCAACCACACACACCAGCCACAGAAGTGGGAACATGTTTCCAGTTGTTTCTGTTGGTCTTTCCTTCTGTCTTTTCTGCACGACTGGTATTAGAAACTGGTAATCTTTTAACATCCAAGCCTCAAAAAAGATGTTCTTTGTACGGCTTCTGGATTATTTAGGGAAGCCTCTCAATACTATTTCGTAACGAATGACGCAGGTCTATCGATATTGCTGAGGTAAACAGTAATTGAAAAGTTTAAAATGTTCTAGAAAATTTCTTTTTATTTATAAAAGAGAAATAAAAAAAAATTGTATAGTAGAAAAGATTTAGAATAAGCTTCCATAGAAAGATTTGGTGAGAGAAAGCTTTATGTGATAAAAAAAAATGCAATCATAATCTTTATTTTCATAGGAACAAATCATATCGTGCATTTGATTTCCTCATAAATGTTTTACAAAGAATTATAATACAGTGAAAATCGTTTAACAGGAAACTGAGGGGACTGAAATATTTTTTCGTGTTAAAGGATATTGCAATAAAAAAAACATATTCAACAAAATAAAGTTTATTAGAGAAAATTTTATTTACATAATATGTATATAGATGCATGTATTTAATAAAAATCAATGAAACAAAAATATTCACATGAACTTAATGAAATTTAACACAACATTTTCTCAAGTTTTTTGAAAAACAGAAATTTTATTGAATTTTTGGAAAATAATCTGATATTTTTGATGTGTAACATCTTTCCTCTCGGTTGCTGGATATTTGCTGGGAGTGATTTCGTGAAAAGGGACGGATGTGTGTGTAACAGGATGTGACGTAAGCGCGCTACTTGATTTGACCAATGAGAGTGCGTGGCTGTGTCTTTTCGCTACACCTCGCATGGGGGTCCAACTCTAGTAGCCATCGCTAATCTCCGAGCGCTTGATTCTCTAAATCCGTTAGTCACGATATTGAGTATATATGCGGCAGAATACTTATTTGAAAATGGACAAACAGTGATTTCTGGTATCGTATACATTTCTTCGAATCAAACGGTTAAAAAAATTAAAAGATTTCCTGCATTTTGTACTTTTGCCATATAAAACGAAGGTGGTTCTGCTCTTTAAAAAAATTATCACTCGCTTCCTCTGATTTTAAGTGCGATTTAACTCTTTAACTTCATAGTTTGCCAGGTGTTTGTTTCACTCATAGCTTTTTATGAGTGATGAGCCTGGCTCGAAAATGAACACAAATTAGAATGTTTAGACTGCTAAGAGTGGTACTGTTATTGACGCTGTTTTTCAACGGTTTTTAAATACTTTGAAATCACAAGTATATGTGTCATATTTTAGTTATCATAAGTCTCCGCTCTTCCCCAAATTGAACAAGAATAATTATTTTTGATAAAATATTACATTACTCCTTTTGTTAATTAAATACAATTTTCATTAAAGATATAATTATTCGATAGAAAATTATTTCCAATCATACCCGATTTTCATATTTTTTTTCAGGAAAAAAGTTAATATTGCGTATTTACCTTGATAACATGTCAGATGTTACACATCATATGCGACTACTGTAAGACTCGTTTCTTTTTTCTTTGAATTGTTTTTTTAGCATCAAATTGTCAATTTTGTTGTTCATTTCACCATTAGAATGTGTGTCTAAATAACTGCGCATACCTTTCATGATGTTCCTCATTTCGGATAACGTGGGAACAGGAGCTGCATTATTCATTTCATTTTCAACGTCGGAATCTGCATCAATGATATTTTTTCAGCTTTGAACAAACTCCCAAATGTCGTCTTTGTGTGCCATAAGTGGGGTTGTACAAACATTATCATCATCTACTGCAATGAATTCTGATGATGATGCAGTAGGACAGTCCAATAATACAGAGACTTTCTGAAACATTTCATTAAGTGAAAGGAAATTTTTTCGTGTTAAGTGATTTTCGTTTCGTGCTAAAAGAAAAAAATGCATGAAAATTCATAGTAGTTTGTCGGAATCATTGTATTACTTTGTGTTAACCGATGTTTCGTATTAAGCGGTTACGTGTTAAACGTATTTCTCTGTAGTTGTAAAACTTTTTACATAATCAGACACACTTCATAAAAATCTTTTAATACTTTCCTTTTAAAGTTAAGCAATTATTGGCCATTTATATGTTTTTAATCAGTATTATTTAACGTGAATTTGTTTTATAGAATAAATGTATGTATATTAATAATTATTTGAAGTGTTATAAATATCGCTTACAGCGCCAAGAATGGAGTCATATTTTATGTTACATTACAGCATGACACTTTTTATTAAGGAGTGTTTGATAACAGCCTTTTAGTATCTGACTACGTTCGAACCATATTTTAAAGTGAGCGGTCGAAATATTCTTCATGATATTTAGCGTCACTTCTTAGATTAGAATACATGTACATAATTGCTTTAAGGACATTTTGACAAAAATTATTTAAATACAATATTTCTAAGTGTAATTAACTTCTTAGAATAAACCTTTTTTCAAAAGGTTCTCCCCTTGTGAAAAAATGCTTCTATTATAATAATATTTTGCCTGTATATAGCTCAGACCTCTCTACAGAAGCTCAACTAGAATTTTTGAAATATATACTTAGAAGTGGGTTTATCCATATTTTATGACAACAGAGGGGAGCAATTTTAAGAAAAAACACAAATAATTATTTCAATTAATGCGAATTTTTCAAAAATAATAGTTGAGCCTCTGTACAGAAGTCTGAGCTATATATACAGGCAAAATATTATTATAATAGAAGTATTTTTCACAAAAGGAGAACATTTAGAAAAAATGTTATTCTAAGTTAATTTTTTGCCAAAATAGTGTATTTAAATAATTTTTTTGTCAAAATGTCCTTAAAACAATTTTATGCATTTATTCTTATCTGAGTGACACTAAATATCATGAAAATTATCCATTTATGCGCTTTTTTAAAATCACGGTTCCGAACGTAGTCGGATACCTTAAACTAATTATTTTCCTAATTGTGTGTTTATATATATATTTATGTGTGTGTGTAACAATGAGATGGTAATTTATTTTGTGAATTGTAGTCGTGGCAGTAAAAAGGCGTCTTGATATTAATCACATCATCGTTTATTTAATTCCTACTATTAGAGTTCCCTCTCTCTCTCCCTATATATATATTTATTTAAATATCTTGTTCAAATTTTCAATCGTTGGGGGTCAATGTTTTTATCTCATCCACTCGTCAAATACATTTTTTTAAACTTCTAGTGGATGATACTCATGTTAATACAGTTGTTTTTTTCAAATATATTAATTCATTAATTAAATGTTATTAATTAACTATCGTTTAAAAGATATATTTCAGTCGATATTATTCCTCTAGATGTCAGCACCATTGGATAAAACAGTTTTTGTTAAATTTGTGGAAAAGATTTAACTTAACCTGTATAATCATATCCTAGTTCATAGGGCCCAACTCAAATCGGTTGGTGGGTCAAGTAAAAATTTACTAAACTGAGGAGGGCCGCACATATAATAAAACAACAAATTATTCAAAATATTCTATTTTTGTACTGTATTCAAAGTATTTTATTACCTTACAATTAATGTGACGCTTGTTTTTGTATTTTACTTAAGATTTTTGTAATATCAATGGATAATTTAGTCGACTCGCATCGTAGTTCATTGCTCATGTTTTCATCGAGCAACCTGCTGCGATACTTCGTTTTTACCAGGTTTAATTTGGAAAAAAATGATTCGCATCGATAAGTAATTCTAAATGCTGATATAGTGCGCATAGCAAATCGTTTTAAATTAAGACATTTATCTTCGAGGATATATTTTTGATAATATTCAATCTTATTCCCTTCGCAATGGATTTTTAGCTCAATGCTTGATTGTAATTCTATTTGCTCCATTTGTAAATTTAGAGGCGCTGATTCCACCTCTACATTAAATGGAGCTAAAAATATTGTAAACATTTCCTCAAACTTTTGTTTTTAGGAGAATCTGGTGCTGAATTCTTCAAATAATTTTCCGATTTCTGTAGAATATTTGAAGAAATTTTTATGGTCACTTTTATAGTTATTTAACAATGGGAATTGTATCAAATTGTTTGACCGCAATTGATTTTCATAAAGCTGAAGCTTTGCTACAAAGGCTTTTACATCTTGATAACAATCGGTAATCAACTCCTGGTTTAGCTCATTCAGTTTTATTGTTATATCTGTTAGAAAACATAAATCTAGAAGCCATTGATCATCTGAAAGTTCACTTATGTTATATCCCTTACTGTTTATGAAAGTTTCAATTTCTCTTCTTAATTTCCAAAATCGCAATAAACAGTTTCCGTGACTTAACCACCGAATTTTGATGTAATAAATGATACCGCCGTATTCATAACCCAGTTTCTTAAGATATTCTTGAAATTGACGATGCTTCAAAGGATTTTTTTAATTGAATTACCTTGACAACAACTTTCATCACATGAGACATACTTAACACTTGTACACATAGATTCTCGAGGAGCAAAAAACAATGAAAAATGAACATTTCAAAATCCTTTGAACTGTTTTCTAAATCTTTTATGTGATAGAAAATTAATGTAACAACACCAACATTTTTTACAACCATTGACAGGGTTCCATCTGTTGCAATGCCTACAAGATTTTTCAAATCTATCTGACGACTTAGTGCGCAATTTATGACATCATCCTTAATATCTCTTCCGGTGGTAGTACCTTTTAAACTCACAAGTTCGAGTATTTATTCAGTAATATTCATTTGACTATCGACACTTTTAATAAAAATAGAAAGTTTTGCAGTATCATTTATATCTGACGTTTCATCCAAAGCCAGTAAGAAATATACAAAGCATGTTGTAATTGTTTTTAGCGATGCAGAAATCTCACTCTAAATGTTTTCTATTCTTGTTTCTACAGTTTGACGTGATAGACTAATTTGAGTAAAAGATTTAGTTTTTCTGGACAAATTCCTTCAACTGCGGCAATTAGACAGTCTTTGATATAGTTACCGACTGTAAAAGGCTTCATATTTTTAGCAATAATGTGGGATACTCGAAAGCAAGCACCGACAATACCATTTGATTGGGCAGTTTGCTAATGAAATATGTATTGTTGGCATGTCAAATTGTTCTTCAATGATTGTAACTTAGCTTTCCGTTCGCCAACAGTATAAGTTTATCAATTTCTCCTTGCTTTTGTCCATAGTGTCGTTTTAGGTTATATGATTTTACAGTTGAAATTGAATAACGACAAATCAAACATACACCATTGTCTTTTACGTGAATTAATAAGTACAAATTTTCCCCTTCACTCTGAAACTGTCTATTTTTATCATCAGGTTTTCTGTTCTTCTTTTCAATTTTTCTTTCGGCATGACGAATAAAAATCTAATAGAAATAAATGCGATAATTATTGATAAAAAACAGTAAGTTTACCTTTTACCTGGATCACAATCACAGATTACAATCACAACAAAGGTGAAAGTCAACAAGATTGCACTTGTTGGCGGAAGAATATCTCCTAACCTACAAGGTTTTTATCTACAGTGGATTTGTGCTGCCATTTGACGTTATGTACACTGCTGGCCACCGTAAATGCAACACCAAGAAAGACAAGAGATAGCATAACAAAATTTATTTTGTGGATAACATATTGACCAAGTATCAAATGCTTGAATTTATAGACTTCTGAGAAGTGTGGCTCCTGCCAGAATCAGTAGCCAGAGTAGCCGCCATTGTTGGAGATCACCGCTGTCACACGCCTCTGCATTGATTCAAAGAGACTTTGGATGTATTCTTGGGGTACAGCAGACCAAGCAGCTTCCACACGTTGCCAAAGTTGATCTGGTGTGGCAGCTGGGGGTGTAATCTGGGTCAATCGTTGAGCAACCATGGACCATATGTTTTCTATCGGCGAAAGATCCGGAGAGCGAGCCGGCCAGGGAAGCAATTCAATCTGATGATTGACGAAGAACCTTTGGACAATGCGTTCCACGTGTGGTCACGCATTATCCTATTGAAATATAGCTGTGGCCAAGCCTTGAAGGTAAGAAGAACAACTGCCTCCAACACCTCGGAGATGTAGCGCTGGCTGTTTAAAGTACCGGCAATGCGTACTAGAAGAGTGCGAGAGTGATATCCAATACCGCCGCATACCATAATACCCTGTTCAGGACCAGTGTGATGGTGCATAACGCAGCTGTTCAACATCCTCTTTCCACGGTGTCTCCAGACTCGAATCCGACCATCGTGGTGTTGCAGACAGATACGTGACTCGTCAGTAAAGACAACTCCATTCCCTTCTGCCGACCACATCTTTCTTTCATCGCACCATTGGCGGCAGAGACGTCTGTGGTTCTGCGTCAAAGGTAGACCAAGCAATGGATGTCTTGCGGACAGACCACTCTGCTGTGAATGGCGTCGAATAGTACGCGCAGACACTGAATGATGCGTTACAGACTCAATGTGCTGTGCTATGGTTCGTGATGTGACTGAGCAATCCGACACTGCCATGCTCACAATTTGCCTGTCCTCACGTGAAGTGGTGCACTGAGGTGAATGCGATCGACCACGTCGGTCTGTCGTACCCTCCTGCATCCAACGGTCACATAGTTACAGTTGTTTGGTTTCGTCCAACACGTCTACCGATTTCCCTGAAAGGAAATCCACAATTTTGGTAGGCCACTATCCTTCCTCTGTCGAACTCGGATACTTGATCAAAAGCTGATCGCTGTTTTCTACAAGAAATAACTGATCGTTTTTTGAAAAAAACAACAAGAAAAACAAAATTGCCGAACTTGAAATCGTCGAAATCTCCAAGTCTTAAATAGCGTTTTGAGGTGGCGCCACAGGCGCGCGTGATGTGTGTCAGCGGTAAAATTCTAATCATTTGCATATCTCACCTCCGCTAATACATGTTGTAAATTTCATGTTATTTGTATGCTTCCTTCAGGGTGTTGCATTTACGGTGGCCAGCAGTGTAGTACATCAACTATCTGCGTAACATCTTCATATTTTATACTTGTGTTGTCTGCATAAAACTTTTTTAGATTTAGGTTTTCAAAGGTTTTATTTCAAACGTAAAAAGGCAATTAAGCAAATAAGAACACCAGTGTAATTATTACACACAAAAAAATTTTTTTTCTGTCCGATAGCCAAATGCTTATTTTCTTATTGATTGGAATTTAAATGAAGGAAAAAAAAATTATTTCGGTAAAAAAAATTGCCGGGGAGAGGTGGGGTTGGGTCAAAACACGATTTTTCGATTCAACCTTCTATAGTCCAAATGTTTAAAATAATATAGACCATTAGAAACTTCATTGATTGATTTAATATTAACGTCGCACTGTTTAGCTACATGAGGGCTTTGGCGACCGGACCGCATGAAGGTACGAACCATGGTCAAGTGACGTGGACGACACCCTGACACCCCCTCTCTGCTCTACCACATCACACCAACGGGAGGACGTTTCAGCTCTCGACAGATTTAATGTGCATCGCTTTGCCCTACGGCGGGTCTTTGGTGGTACTGGGGATCCGGGCCGTGACAAGGCAAGCCACGGTCCGATACCTATACCACTTGGCTACCGCGGCCACATTAGAAACTTCAATTGGGCCGCAAAAAGTCTTCAAATGGGCCGCGGGTTGGGCATGCCTGTGCTAGTTAGACGTCAGCATTCCTTTTACACTGGTTTTAAGATAAATTCTTACCTAATATATTCAGCTTTTATTTAAAAAAGTAATTACAAATTTTATGTGGTTAAAAAGTTTTTAATGTCAATTTAAGTGTTTTGCCACTTAATAGCGTGATTCTGTCATACGTATATACATATTTATATTAATTGTAATTATTTAATAAAATATAATTAAAATTTTAAAAAAATTGTTGACCTAAGTAGGAATTGACTTAATTTTTTTTTAATACTACTTGTTTAATTTTAACTTCAGGAAACTTATTTTGAGCATCCTTGCTCGAGTGCAAAAATACAGGAGAGAAAATTAGTCGTTTTCTGGGTGAGGGCATTAAAATAATTTAAAACAATTAGGTTGATGTACACGTTGAGAAACTATTTATTCCATTTTTCTTTTGCCAGATTACTGGACTTGTTCACAAATATCTGTAAAATGGAAAACGGTTATAATATCTTTCTGCATACATATTTTGTCTCGATCTATTTAGTTTGCTTGAAACTTTGTCATATCGAATCAAAGGTTCCATGAAATGTCATGCCTAGTTAATGTCTCATGCCTATTAGTCTTTCTCTTCTCTCTCTTTTATATATATACAGGTTGTTTCTGGAGTTGTATACACCTGTTGGTCGTCTACTATATAGCCTGATAACTAAGTGAAATGGTGTATGACAACATTTCGTTTTGATAATCGAGACCTCCTTTGATTGTCCTTCTTGAACATGCAGCATGATGTTGTATCGACGAATTCTACCATAGTTTTACCCTTATTTTCAAGGACCCACTTCCCACTGTGCTAGTATTTCCCAAGCGATTTATGTCCAACAACTCACAGCACGCCTTCATAATGTTTATCTTTGTGCTTATCTACAATACCTGGTCGACGCGATCAGCAGATTTCTTTCTAGTACACGGCACATTTTGAATTTAGACCAACGTATTGTGACATCTCTCGTGTTCTTCTTCTAACATAACCTCTATGTTCTTTGACGTACGATTAATGGCAAAACTTTTCCAACCCAAATCAGAAGTGAAACGAAGCATAGATGCAAATAAGATAACCTTTAAAAAGGATAGAAAGTTTGAAGTGAGCAAGATGTGATTTAAGAAAGCTCTGTTTTGGAAAAAGGTGGAAGTGTAATTTGACGGCCTACCAAGCATCACGTATCTGAACTTATTACTACAAGGTTGCATACTATTGCACGCGAGCTAACAGCCTACCTGAAAGTGATTGAACCGTTGAATTCAACCAAGGTAGCAGGAAAGATTATATTCTGAGCATGGTATATAATTGGGACGAGATTGAGCGGATATAATATATTTATATTGATAAGTGATCTAATTGCGCGATCTGAGTTAGTTAAGACTACGTGTAGTGGTTTATTCTCACTTAATATAAGTTTGTTCGATATCTAAGTAATTTAAGTTAAATTCTTAATAAAAAGTCATATTAAAATTATAGAATGTCTCTAAATAAATTTCCGAGAATCCCATACCTCCCCAACTTACGCCGACACCCCGACATGGCTATCGAACGATATGGCTATGTCGCAGTATTAATAATTTTTCTCTTGGAAGCTGTAAACATTCAAATCTAGGATATTGTTTTGCGTTTTTGTTGGTGTTTTGTAATTTTTGCACTGCGTTATTTGGATAACTCTCCTTGGTGCTTTTATGTTATAGAGTGCATATATATACTATCGCTTATTTTTACTTTTGATACTTCTAATGCTGAGGTATATTTTCTTTTAAAAAACTACAATTAGAGCAGTAATAGTTCTTCTTTTTGTGTTTATATATTAAAATACGAGATAGGTCTCACTTCCATTTCTATAATCAACTTACTGGCATATTAAGAGAATTTTCATCTATGATAGGATTTATCTGCCTTTAATTATTTAAAAGCCAAGCCACTGTAATATTAAAATTAATAGTCCAAGATTTTTAAAAATGTTGATTATGGTAAAATAAATGAGTTCTCAATAAACACAACATCTTCAATTATATTCTCTTTCTTCTTTCTAAAATTGTTTCATCGAATTATTAGCCATCAGAACCGTTTATTCGATTATATCAACAAACGCCCACACTGAGATGCCCAGCCAACAACCAATTAGTCCTCCAATATGACTAAATAGGTCTCGTTTCTGCAATAAAATGTAAAAGATTCCAGTTAAACGTGTAATATTTTTCCAGAAGTAATAAAATAGTGTGCAAAAGTTAAGATAGAAACATTTTCGAAAGTTTTCAGAAACTTCTGAACAATACCTGGTGTAATTTGATATGGAAATGTTCGAATGTATTATTAAGAAATTAAAATAAAAATTAATAATCATCACTCATGATCCTGATTTGTGTTCATATGAAGGCATGATAGGCACTCATTATTCACTCACTCAGTGTTCTAGGAGAATGCTTGAACTGAAATTGCTCTACCAAGGATCAGAACAAACATGTTGTATTGGAGTCAGGTCTGTATATCCTGATCACTCCACCATTTGTGTGAATCTCCTCAGTATCTAGAAATTCATCGACCAACTGATTACTGTGGGGAGTAGCGTTTTCGTATATAAAAATGAAATGGATACAACATGCCCATTTGAAAATCTTTTCCCCAGGCCTCTAAGATTTCAACTTGCCAGCAGCGATCAAGAAACTTTATCCTATCAGATATTCAAATCAACATCACGCCAACCCAGATTATATAATACTACCACCGCCATATTGGTCCACTTCCAAATTGTTAAAGGAAGTAATATCGGGTCCTGTTTCTCACCATGTGAATAGGCCAAGAATCGTATTCAGACTAAATCTCAACTCAAGTGCAATAAGAACCCCCGGCTCACTGCTCGTGTCCAGGCCGTGTTCTTTTGCACCTTCGGTAAACAAGAGTTAGAAACTGAAATTGAAAACAAAAGCAGGGGAGACAGAGGCGGATTAAGCGGCCTAGCAGCGAACCTGGCAGCCGCGAGAACCCTAACATAGTAGGGGCTCAAAGCGATGGATTCCAGTTATATATTCAACGGGCAACAAAAAAATCTTGAACCGATTTTGCAGCCCCGATTATTTTCACGGATTTGAAGTCGCCCTATCTTTCTTTCTTCCGTATATCTGTATCGTTGTAATCTGCACAAAATTTTCTCGTGCTATTTTTTGCACAAATTTTTATTTCGAACAAACGAATATTATTCAATTCAAACAAGTTTGTTTTAGTCATAACCGTGCTCTATTGGATATATCTTACACTGATGGGGAATCCCAACATCTAGGAAAAAGTATTGTAGATTAATGAAACTTCGGCAGTACATTTGTCTGGGTAACATATTTAATTTAGTAAGTCTTAAGATCACAGGTTAATGTAAGGGCGAGAGAATACATTCAAATGTGAAATGATGGTACATTAAAAATCGGTGTAACCCTAGAATTCTAAATGCAAAAACGCATGCAAATGTGCACTTAATGTGTGGTACAAGGGCAGGATATCGGTTTGTGGAATGGAATTGAATGCCCTGTTTCTTTTGGTGTGGTACAATATAAGGGGTTATTTAATTCTAGTTGGGGATGACGCTTTCGTTTCCCTCAAATGATGTTCCATTGTGCTCGATTGCAGAAGAAAGATCTGGTGATCTAGCAGGCCAATGTAACACGTTGACACCTTATGAAACATGTTGGGTTACAATAGGTTATGAGGAGAACGTTATTCTGTTGGAAAATACGCAGCGAATGATGTTTATAAATCGCAGTGCAACAGTTTGAATCACCAGATTGATGTACAAGTTTGCAGTCAGGGTGTGTGAACCTCGGGGGTGTTCTTTAATCAAGAAATTGCTCCCGCTAGACCGCATCTCCTATATGCAGACACAGTGGTCTAGGCCGCCGAAAAACTATTTGCGAGGCGGACCTGACCTTCTTCTAATCAATATACAGACATCATTGGCATTAGGGCAGAAACGCTTTGATCGAAAACGCAACACATTTCCCACTCCGCTCTCCAATGATTTTCTGGCGTGACATTATTGAAGTCGTAGATGTCAGTGATTTGGATATGAAAGCTACAGGGCGTCTGGCAGGAGGCTATTTCTGAAATGATTTATTTGTTGCAGCTTACTGTGGAACTTTGGTGCCTAAAAACTGTAATTTCTGCCGTGGATGCACTAGAATATTTCACAAGCATGTGTGAGGTGAATACGGAGGATGTTTTCTGTCAGTAGTGAACTTATGCATGATTAGACCATACCTTTCTTGGTGTGCCTTCTCAAAACCACTGCTGCAAAACTCACGCACAGTGGATAAATTCTTTCTCAAGTCTTTCTGTAATATCAAGGAAGAAAATCAACTTTTTAATACTTTATTATATTACCTTTCTCAAGCTTAGCGAGCTCTTGATAATGGCTTCTTTGATATTCTTAATGTCATTCTGGACTAACATCAACTCGCTACATCAAATCTCAACTTGATAAATAACACTCACGAACTTTTATAGATTGCGTATTTAAGTACACTTGATTCGTATCTTCAAAATGACGCAATTAGCACCCTTACGTATCTAACACGAGAGAATTTAAATCAAAGTCATCTTTCAGATGTACAAACGCGTCCACAAATTTTGTTGATATAGCACAACTCCCAATACTTGGTGATGGGATTTTATTTCGATCTGTTTTGCAACTAATGAAGATAAATGAAACAAAATGAAGTTATATGACAAAAGCTATGTCTAGTTCAAAGCAAACTATTTCAGGTTAGTTGAATTTAGACCTTAATAGCAAGATAAGGATTAATAGAAATGGCTCTGACTGTGAAATTCTTGATATGAATGAGGAAAAAAAAATATCACAATGCTGGAGGCAACTTTTCTTTTGAAACAGATGGACAAATGTGAAACTCAGTAATAACCATGATTTAGAATACCATACTCCAGAGAATATATGCAACTAACAAATCATAGCAATCAGTTAAGCGTGAGTTATTAAAGGTCTACAAAATCTCTAGAAAATTATATACAAAATTTCAAAAATTAATTTGGAAAAATGGAACAAGGAACAACTAATCTATCAGGACCTCATTTGAAGAATAAACTGGACAAGCTCGAGGCAGCAAAAGAGAAAAATTATTTTTGGGGAAATTAAAGAAGTTGGTTATGAAATTTTGAAAGAAGGAAAAATTTCATACTGAATTCTTTTTATGCCATATGCGATAGGTTGAAAGCAAAACTATCCCGAAGAGCTGAGATTTATGAAACTGTTATTTAACACTTTATTGTATTCTTTGACGAGAGATTATTACCTGAAATTAAGAAGAAAGCTACACATAAACTAAAGGAAACTAACAAAAATGATATTGAATCTTTTAATTTTGATTATATGGATTGGATCACACACACACACACACATTTTGTCCTATTTTTGCAAGGGAAAAAAAACATGCAATGAAAACTCCACTGGAAAATTATAGAGTTGGAAGAGAAATGGACTCAAGTTTCCCTAACGTAGAAAAACTTTGGAAAATATTTTTAATAATATCCATACCGAATGTATCAGGTGAGAGATCTTTTTCAGTTTTAGAGTGTGTTAAAAATTATTTAAGAAGTATATATACCATGGGAGAGAAGACAAAATTGAACAACATGGCTATATTATACACTGACGGGGAAAAAAAACTCAACACCAAGAAAAATTATGTAGTAGAGTTATTGGGATAACTATGGTGCTCCTGCTGTGTCATGGAAATTTCTCTCCAGTCAGGATTTCAGGTGTGATTCAGTGTGTCTATACTTAAATGGGCAGTTTGGTTGCAGGCGTTCCTCTGGCCTCATTCTGACCAACACACGGCCATCACTGGCACCAAGGCAGAACCTGCTTTCATCAGAAAACACAGCGGATCTCCATTCCCGCATCCTCTAATGAGCACTGGCTTGACACCACTGGCGGCAATGACGAGTCAGTGGAATAACGCTTACAGGGCGCTTGCTGGCTGAAGCATCCTTGAAGTAACCGTTTCAAACAGCTTGTTGTGTCACTGTAATTCCAACTGCAGCTTGAATTTCTGCAACAGGGGCGCAAAACGATGAGCTACACAGCCGAATGCTTCGGTTTTCCCTCTCAATGATGCATATGGCCGTCAGGAACCAGGTCTTCTTGAGGGCAGTACCATCCCGCTTGACCACTGCACGAGTGAATATTCCAGCCAAATCTTTTTTTGCAATATCGCGGAAAGAAAATCCTCCTTCTTATAGCCTTATTACTCGACCTCGTTCAAACTCATTAAGTTGTTGATAATGACTTCGTCTTTTTAATGACATTCTTGGCTGACATCAACTCAATTCATAAAATTTCACGGACAAATAACGCTCACGAACTTTACAGCACGCATTTAAAACAACCCCGATTAGTGCAAGTACTGAGTACAGCAAGTAGCGCCACACTTAAGCGCGAAATTTGAATCGATGTCATCTTTCAGATGTTTAAACATGCCTACCAAATTTCGTTTATGTCACACAAGTCTTTCTTGATGCCAGATTTTTTTCCCGCCAATGTATATAGAACTAGATGTTTTGAACAAAAATAATTTATTAATTTGCCGAAGAGAAATTAAGGAGTAAAGTTGTAAAGCAACATTGTATAAACTCTTTAGTAAGGTTTTTAATTTTTTTAAATACAGTTAAAAGAGATTTTTCTTTAGACATTGAATTCTATTATTAATAATACATTTTATTTTAAGAATCCAAAGTCAGCGAATCTTTATACTATTTTAGTTTTTCGACTCGAGCCCATGGGTCTCTAATCTCTTACCGCCAGGGACCTCCAGCAACCTTCATCCGCCTCTGTCCGCAGTGTAGATACAGAAAAAATAATTGATGAATTTGCCAAAGACAAATCTAGATTTAAAGTTATATAATAAAACTGTAAGCACTTTAGTAAGGATTTTTAGTTTTAAAGTACTGCGACTTATAACAAATCACTGTGATGACCATATTGTCGTGCCGGTTCCCGCGTAAGCTAGAGGTGTGAAGTTATCAAAATGATGAGACATAATAATTCTTAATACAACTTTATTAAGAATAACTTATATTACTTAAATTCTAATTTGACAACAATTTTTAATTAAAGTGAGAGTCAATGCTTAAAATTAAACCACGTATTCAAGTCGAATCACACCAACTAGATCCTTTTATCTCAATTATCATTAATAATCCTATTCATCTAATTACTTATATCTAATATTGCCTTTTTTCAGTTCTCCTTCCTTTACCTAGAGAATGATATCATAAACTTTTATATAAGATGATTCCAACTTCTTTTATCTTAGGCTATTCTTTCAAAACTATCGGACTGCTAACTCTTGATCTGTAGATTTCACACTAAGCTTTGTCACGCTATCGATCAGAATAATTCCACACTACTATCTCTAAGCTTGCCGCGCTATATCCTATCATCAAAGCTTCTATCCTTTTATAGTATCTAATTTTTATATTATCTTTGTTTATCTTCTTGGTATTGGGTTGGAAAAGTTTTGCCATTAATCGTGGCCGTCAAAAGAACATAGGAGTTATGTTAGCGGAAAGACGCGAGAGACGTCACAACCCCTCAGAAGAAAAACGTGATTTACTTAGGGTTCTCAATGCCCGCTTAATAAGTACGTGTCTAAATCTCTATTTCTAAATTTCTTCTTCGCTTTTCTGAGTTTTATTTAAATTTTAATCTTAAATCCCTCATTTTAACTTTTATGATTTCCAATATTTATCTTGACTTTAATTTTTCATTGCAATTTTAATCTTAAATTTTTAACTTTTATATTTCCAAAATTTATCTTGACTTTTAATTTTCATTACTTTCATCTTAGAATTAAATTTTAATATTCAATTTAAATTTAAACTCGTGACAATAAATTTTACTCCAATAACTAGGCCAACATTAATAATTACTGTTTAATTTATGCCCACTCTCACTTTTAACATGCAATTTCTTAAATATTTATACACTTAAATTTCTAAAACAAATATTCTGGGTGCTGGTAATCTTTGACTCCTAACACTTCATATGGAGCTGCTTCCGCTCCCTTTTCTTGTTGAAGCTATAAATCGTATACTTTTCAAGATTTTCAGGGTCAGTCTCCCTGAAATAAAAACTGTTTGAGTCTCTATTTCCATAATATTAATCAATTTCACAATTATATATTATTTATATATCACAATAAATTTTCATCTCCATCCCCACATCTGGTTTCAGCAAAAAACTCCCAATGAGCCGCACAGCATCGATTTGACCAATGTATGTTAGTGCCTTGACTACGCCGCGTTTCCTGAACCAGATGCCTCTAATACATAACAATACAACAACATATATATATACACATATTATACAGTACAAGCATTTTTCAATAAACTATTATAACAAATAACCAAAAGGAATTTTCGCATCTCACGAAGTCATACATCGAAGCAAACAAATGTGTGATTACAAATGTTTTCTTCAGAAAAAAATTTGCAACAAGTCAAGTTCCAAATTAAATAAACACTCATTGTAGTGTTTGGCAACTTATAACTTTTAAGCATCGCCGAGACTTCCTTCTTTGCAATAATTCTTCCGACCACTTGTTGGAAGATCATAAAAATGAAACAATACAACCTGATTTTATATGTTTTCTCCCACATTCACATCCAACGATGAGGTGTCATCACTCTTCTTTCCTCGGTTGTACTGCTGGAATTTCTTTGTTGTAAGGCTTGTAATCTCCTTGTGTCGTCCTTTCGCCTCGATTGAAATTTTTCACTCCGAGCCTAATTTCTACGGTCCCCTCTATTAAAATTATCATTTCGCTCATTTCGACCTGGTAAGCCCTGTTATTGAATCTTTGATCATTATTTTGAAACCTATTCTCACCCTCTATTATTTTTTGACGGCTATTCTCGTAAAACTCATTTCTACTGTTATTTGGTCTACGCCTTATTTTGAATTCCTCAGTTTTCTACCATTAGCTTCAAAATTAGGCATCCTATGCGCATTTTTGACCTCGTCTTTCTATATTATCGTTCTGATAACCTCTTTGTAATTTGCCGAGAATATCTCTCTTCGAATTTAGCCAAGACTTCTAAAAGTTGTATCTGTTTTGTTAGTTTCCTGACTTCCACGTAGTCCTGGATCTGTGGTTCCGGAGTCTGAGGAACTTCAAAATATGATCCACTAAAGTCCTGCTTGGGACATTCCCCAATTACAAACTACTCTATTTTTAGTAATCTATAAACAAAAAATCAGTAGGATCTGATTTCTTCCCTGTGAGTTACATAAAACTCCGACTGTAGTTCTTTCTTATTTGACCGCGGGAAAAGCAGCTTCGCTAATTCAGCTTTTGAGCTGCGGAAATCCGTGGCTGTATTTTGCACTAACAGCAGAACCAAATATCGAATACCAATCTTGAGCCCTTCCTCTGAGATGACTTTTAAGTAAGCACATGACAGATTACTTGGGATTTCAAGTAACTGTATGTTATTATCTATACACTCAGTAAACTCTGCAATGTTCTCCGACCCTGAAAGTACATTTCAGGTAAGAACCATTACTTCCCACCTACATTACCTAACTTGGGAGCCAAGCCACGTTCGGGCGCCATTGCGACATAACCATCCTGTGATGACCATGTCGTGCCGGTTCACTTGTAAGCTAGAGGTGTGGGATTATCAAAATGATGAGACATAATAATTCTTAATACAACTTTTATTAAGAATAACTTATATTACTTAAATTCTAATTTGACAATTTTAATTAAAGTGAGAGTCAACATAGAATTAAACCACGTATTCAAGTCAGATCACGCAACTAGATCCTTTTATCTCAATTATCATTAATAATCCTATTCATCTAATTACTTATATCTAATATTACCTTTTCAGTTCTCCTTCCTTTACCTAGAGAATGATATCTATAAACTTTATATACGATGGTTCCAACTTCTTTTATCTTAGGCTTCTATTCTTTTCCCAAAACTATCGGACTGCCCCAACTCTTGATCTGCAGATTTCACACTAAGCTTTGTCACGCTATCGATCCGGGAATAATTCCACACTACTATCTCTAAGCTTGCCGCGCTATCTCTTATCATCAAAGCTTCTATCCTTTTATAGTATATCTCATTTACATATTATGTTCGTTTATCTTCTTGGTATTGGGTTGGAAAAGTTTTGCCATTAATCGTGGCCGTCAAAGAACATAGGAGTTATGTTAGCGGAAAGACGCGAGAGACGTCACAGTACAGTTAAGATTTTTCTTGAGCCGTTTATTATTAGCTACACATTTTTGATTTTGAGAATTTAAGGTCAGCGAATCTTTTCCCTATTTTAGTTTTGAGTCCATGAGCCTTAAATCTTTCACTGCCAGGGGCTTAAATCCGCATCTGAGTATACCAGTAAATAGAATCTCAGATGAACTACCTCAATTTGATATTTATATTTTCATTCCTTTTTCCAATCTATCGGTAAACATTTCCAAAAACTTTATTTGAACTATAATATTTCTACAAGAAAAATGCATATCTTTTTCCCTACCTTGATGTGATATTTAAACAAATACCTACAAAGGGTGTTTTGAAGTCGCTTATTGATGAAAATCGTATAAGGGAATTTTAATTTTTTAAAAAAATATAGTAATTTATATATAAAATCACTATTTTAAAAAAATTAGGTATCCAAGCATACATCTAACTTATAAGAGGAAACGGAATTCCTGCCCTCGTCTTTAGAACAGATTCAAAAACATTAATAGTTTCTTCCATTAAACATGCTATTCTATGTATGCTGAGAAGAAATCTCAAAAATTTGACCCTGTGAATGAATGCTTTTAAATTCGTGGTCACACGGATAGAGAGATGCGTGAATTCCTATCTATAGGAGAGAATGACGTTGTGGTCTATCCTTCAAGTTTTAAACCCCGAAAGGGTTTCCAAAAATTGCCTCGGCCGACGGTATTTCACGTCGACAGGGCGGGGTATTGGGAAAAGTTTTCAACTAGCAATAGTCACGCCTCGGTAGAACCTCATTGGCTATGACACTGCCGCTGCGCAAAGTTGGTAATGGACGTAGTTGTCAAATATATAAGAAACTGTTTCTATTTAAGTTAGTGGTATATTTTCAATATTAAATAAATGAGATGATCATGGGATTGTAGATCAGGGATACTCAATTTTTTTTTTCTGCTGGGTCGCATACATATGTCAGCTACTTCACGCGGGCCGCAGCATGAGGATAAATGGTGGAGGGGGGAAGAGAAATGCTTTAAGACCAAGTTAACGTGGAATATTTAAATGTGAAAAAATTGATCGAAATATCATAACTCCTGTTTTGCTTTTTTTTTTTAATTATTATTTTTCATATTTTTTATTTTTATAAGCACTTAAGAAGCTTACTCTTTTCACAATTTCCCATCAGTAAATTGTTTCATAAGATTAACAATAATACAACAGATTTCATAGGATATGTCTTTGTTACCGTTGTGTTATATTACCACTCAGTGGCGCACACAAGGGGGTCCGTACTCCCCCTCCCCCAAAGCCCTTGATTTTTTTCCGATTGGTTACAATTCTAAGTATATAATACGTAAAATTTAATTAAATATTTGTTATTAGTGATTAATTTTATTAATTAATGCTAATTACTTATTCAAAAATTAGTTTTTTACTGTGTTTTGTTCCCCTGAAAATCGACAAAATCAAAAATAGCATGATACAAGAATGAACTTTCAACCCCTGACCCCCCTCCCCCTTTGAAAAATCCCTGTGTGCGCTACTGTTACCACTAACAAAACACTGTTGCTGTTGCAAAGATTATTCAAGAAAGCCTATTTATCACCTCTTAAAAGAGATCGAGGAAAAATGTCATTGAACGATTCTTGTATATTGGGATTTTTTAAATACAGAGAGCACTTTGATGACAAATCAAACAATTACTGATCTATGTTTGTTTTTCACTACAAAATAGTCAAGTCTTGAACGATATAATAGTCTTGTAACGATGTATTTTCTTCGAATATTTTTCGCTTGGAAGATATGAAAAATAGTTAAAAATTAATTTCACCAGTAAAATTGTCGCTACTCCACTGTTGTCTGTTATCACTAATCGTAACCGTTCCAAATGGAGAAAGATTATTAATTCGTACCCGTACGACACCGACAACAAAAAGAAAAATTGATATATTTGATTGCTTGACAAAGAACTTCACACCCCAAATTTTTAATACAATGTTCTTAAATAAGTTAATTTCTCAGAGAAATGGACCATGTCCGGGCCACTTAAAAAGGCTCGGTGGGCCACAGGTTCAGTATCGCTGTTCTAGATTATCATGAGAAACATGAGATTGATCAGAAACGGGTGAAAGGGGCGGGGGGTCCTAAAGGTTCGGATCTCCCCCCCAAAGCCCTTGATTTTTTTCCGATTGATTATAATTCTAAGTATATAGTACGTAAAAATTAAGTATTTGTTATTAATGGTTAATTTTATTAATTAATGCTAATTATTTATTCAATAATTAGTTTTTTACTGTGTTTTGTTCCCGAAAATCGACAAAATCCAAAGGAGCATGATACAAGAATGGTGAAATTTCAACCCCAGTCCCCTTGAAAATTTCTGTGTGTGCTACTGGGCGGGGGAGTTAAGAAAGGGAACTGAATCGAAAATCAATAGTCATAAATTTCTTCTTCCGACACATACTTAAAGTTTTTAGCATTCAGAAATCTTTTCCCGCTCTTCTGTGAACTGTAAACGAAGTAACTGTATTGTGTTAAAAAGTATACCTTTACACGCCAGTGTTCAATTTCCGGAACATTGAAATTTCTTACCCGATAGTAAAAAAAATAACGATAATTTTTATGATATCTTGCAGTCTATAGTTAAAATTATCTTTTTTTCTTTCTTTTACCAAATAATAAAAATATTTTTTAAATTTTGAATTTTATATGAAATTTTGTCCGATTAAAAGTAAAAAAAATGCATTATTTAGAATTATTTTCTCAAAGAGACAATTTACTTTAGCAACAACACTTCAATTCAGAAAAAATAATCCATACTTTTTGTCTTCAAAGGAGAATTTTTACAGGTTTAGTATGAATAAAAATTGAATTTTCGAAAATTTCAAAATTGATGTTCCAATAATGGGTTTTGTGGCGTGTGTGTAAAAAGTTAATTCAAAATATAATTGTACATATTTCGCACAAAAATATTACTTTATGAGGTACAGATATATGAATATAAATAATTTTATAGAACAATACTAATATACCCTTGTTTTTTATTCACCGAACTAATCCCTGAAATAACATAACAAAATTTGAAGTTATCACTTCTATCTTTAGTCATAAGCACACACACTTTCTTTTATTTTAATTATACTTATCTGGTTTTTAAAAGTCGTAAATTTGTTTTCTTTGCTGAAAGTTAAACTGAAAATCATTCTTTAACAACTATTTAGAAAATAAAATTTCCTCAGCAGTGAATATCAGAAATCATATTGTTGCAACCTGTCTCTTTCGAATAACAATAATTTAAATGACAAATGCATACACAAATTAAGATCAGATTCCATTTAGGGGATCGAACCCTGATAACAAATACATCCGTATAAGTAAAGTGAAAAGGTATTAAATTACGAATATCATTATATTTATTTAAATTTTTTGTTTTGAATAAGATAAAAAAATAACGAAGGTGGACGAATATTGCAAGTTTACTTCCTGTGAAACAAATTTTTTTAATGATTTAAAGCGTTTACCAACCTTTTTATCGCTGGAGACCGGAAACGTTTGATAATTTTACCGCGGCCTGCTGTGGAGGGCACGTTGATTGTTTATATTTTAGATAGTTTTGATTTAACAATTTTAATTTAGTTACATTTAAATATGCCTTCAGAATAAAATATAGTTACACCTAAAAATGTATAAAAGTGATTTAACGTGGAATATAAAGTGTTTTCCCGTGGAAATTTGGGCGCAAACCCGAGAGAAATGCACCACTTTAAATAAAATGGCAATCGTTTAATGTTCTTTAGGCTGCCCGGCACCTTTTGATCCACAGACCGGTCCGCGGACCGGGGGTTGCGGATCACTGATTAAAAGCATCCAGTAAAGTTTTAATTTTTACAAAGTGTAAATTGTTGTGGACACACTGGAATCCAGCACTCATGCGTGGTGAACTCGTGTTTTGATCAGGATGGAATGACTCACTACTCAAATTACTAGCTTCCACACTCCTTTACAAACGTAACAAGACTTTATTAAACACTTTTAAATATAGTATCATCAAATGCTAATACTGGGTAATAACTCAATACAGATCGCATGCCTTCTACTCTCTTGAATGTCGAATATTTTTGGGAGTTCCTGTTTCCCGCAGGGAAACTTAACCTCCAATCACTTGTGATGGTGGATAGAGCTTGTGTGTGAGTTTGGCTTATTTTTCAAATCTTAACCCAGTACTGTTTTTAAAGTGAGTAAAATAAAATTAAGAGAGGGTTTTTAAGAAATTAATATCATTAAAATGGTCTACTCTCTTAAGTGTCTGTGGGCGTATCACTACATCCTGTGCTTTCATAGCGCCCTTTATAGTTGGATATATTATCAGGTGCTGTTTGACTCAGAATTCAATAAAATACATAATTCATCGAATTTTTAAAAGGTTTTTCTATAGCAGGGGTGTGGGGAAATAGTAGCTTGCAAGGAATTTTTTTTTAAGGCAGCCAAGACAATAAAAAAATTCAATATGGAGAAAATGTTTTCAGTATTTGGTTCGGCATATTTTTGTGAGAAAAGGGTTTCTTTTGTTGAAGATCAAAAGAAAAATATGAATCAAGTTCGACATTGACTTGGGGCTATGTGGGATAATTTTCCCTGCTCAACCTACTCGATTTCAAAAAAAATTGAAAAAAGTTTGATGGGGTACACTTGTCTAAAACGTTTAAAATTAAATTGCTTGCGGCTATACATGGTATGAAATTAGCACGTAAATAAATTAAATTTCGCCTTTTTATTCGACTAATTTTTTTTTTGATTTCTATGGTTAAATTTTTATATCTTCTCTGAGACGCAAAGTTAAACTAATAATTATATTTTAAAATGCTTTTTTTTTGGATCCTCTGTTTCCCACGTGTAACGGGCCAAATCAACTACCCTTTTCAAAGGATAGTTTTTGTTAAACTTTTGGGATTTAAGGTTAAAACATAAAAGTATATGTGAATAAAACCCAATTTTCCAAAATGGCTCCCTTCTTAGGGACGTCTCCACGTAAATGTTTTCTTTGGAAAAAAAATCTTTTAGACTAAATGATATTAAATATTTCGGGCATTGTTGAAGCAATAAACCCAATATCGGCTGATGCTTTCGGTATCATGGACGCTGACGCAGTCATCAAAATAAATAATGTAAAATAAATAAATAAAAAGCATGTAACAAGTGTGAAATAGTTCCAATGGTGTAAACATTCTTGGTTCAAGAACCACATACAATGAAAAATACATAATGCAAGAGTTGTGAATTATTACAATGAACACTAAAAAATTTACCGAGTTATCGATCTGAATAACATGTGATTTAATTGTGGTATCGAAAGAAAATCCTTCGTAATCCGACGGTCTCGACAACGTTTTTCCCCCAAATGCTGTATTAAAGCTTTAAATTGCAAACGATTAAAAAGGGGAAAATCATCTTTGGGAAAGTACTGAACAATCCAACAAAAATACTATAAACCGTGAAAATAAATTTATTACACACCTTATTAAAATTGTACCCAAAAAAGAAAGTTGAAACACCAAACAACTCATCTTTTTGAAAAACTGCGAAAGCAAACGAAAGTTGAAGAGAAGAGACACTGACAACCACTAAAATCTTTAACCATCCGATTTTTTCTGATTTATAATTTTAAATTTTCCCAAGAAGGTCGACAATTTTCTTCAGTTGGTTCATTTCTTTAGAGAAAGGGTTATAAAGGGTTTGCAAAATTTTTATACTCAGCAGGGCAGCCAATGGGAAATTATTTATCACTGTCCCCAAACCCCAACCCGAGGTCTCTAAGCCCCAAAAAGTCAAAATTATTAATTTTCAGCAGAGGGAAATTACTGAACCCGCCCCCCGGTTCCATCGCCCAACCAATCGCCGTCATGCCACTAAGCAAAAAGGGAAAAACCCCCAAATTCGTAAAGCTCCCCATCATAGACTTATCATGATATGGGATTGAGGACTGTTTTACAATTAGACCCCAAAACACAACGCCCATTCAACCCCCATTATACTCAAAAACATCATAGAAATTGAAAGGGAAAGAGTATTTTTTTCCCCAAACGATAAAGAAAATTTTTGAGAACAAAATTCGCGCTTTTACACCGTTAAGAAATCTTGAAAAGAGGGAAAAAATTTTAAAAAAAGTTTCCGAATAAAATTTGGGAAAAAAGAGCTAAAACAGTGAAACGGGAAAAAATATGTGCTTTTTATGGTTGAATTTTTAATGATATCTTTCTAAAATAATCTGTACATATGATAAGTTTCTTGATTTCCCTTTAATTCAAGGAAACTGTTACAAACTGTAGCGGGGAAGACGATATCGTTTTTTGATACGTGCCCCTTTTGTGTTTATTTTAATTTGACAAATGAAAACAATCTTTTTGATGGAATAAATTGAATATTCATTCAAGGATGTGAATAAATGTCTCAAAATTTTTCTCAACAAGTAAACAGCAAAATGTAAATTTATTACTGAAGTGCATTAATTTTTTTTCCTTAAAATTTCAGAATATTTTAATGGGCCCTATGCCTTTATGTAAAATTATTTCTGCTAAAAAATTTAAAAAGTATGAACCCTTTCAAAAAAACCCAAATATAGATGGCGCTAGTAGTCATTTTCTGTAAAAAATTTTATCATTATTGCTGCGAAACCCGGCCTTCAAACTTCACTCTTTTTTTAAATTTCTTTCGAAGGGGAATCCTATACACCCCTCTCTTTTAAAGGGAAAATATCTTAAAAAAGTATTTAAATGGTCAACATAAATAAGTACGTTTTTTAAAAAAATTAAAAATATCCGCAAATTTTTTTTTTTAAAAAAATTTCACAAATGCAATTTACTGATTAATAGCAATTAATGCGTGTTTCCCAAATTGTCGCCTATTTGCATTACACTTGGCAGGGGGTGTGTTTCCCTTTATTTTTACACAAAGTGTCAAAGTATATGTCTAATAAAAACCTCCAGTCGCCATATTCTGGTTTAATTTGTTTCTATACTTTGTTTTTGTCGCCATGTACGTTGAAAAATATTTTTTTTTAAATATATATTATATTCAGATTGTCATTAAAATGTTAATAACTGTGCGAGAAACTTCTACATATTCTGCAGGGTTTAAAACCCAAAAAAATTTGGGATTTCTTGCAAATTAAGATTTTAATTTAAACCCTATCATGAAAACTTTTTTTACCTTTTTTGTTTTAAAGTTTCCCCAGTCTTATCTGTATTAATACAGGAAGCTAAAAAATAGTTTCGAAGTCGAACTGCCACAAGTCTCCAAAAATCTTCAAAAAATGGTCTTTTGCTCAAGTCATTCTTTTCATTCACCTTTAAACATGTCATAGAACACGAATGTATTTTTTTATCACTTCTGTTGAGGCTAATCCCTGTCGTAGTGTATCTTTTATAATGGGATCCAATATATATGAAAAAAATAAAAGTTGGGGGAAAATTTTAAAAAAAGCTACACACCGAAATTTTTATTGGTTCCCCTTTCGGGGGTAGCACCTTTTAAGGGAAAAACCCACTTTGTCTTTTTTTGTGGTCATATTAACCCTTTTTCCCGTTTTCCGGCTGAGCTCGGGGGGCAAAAGTACCATCCTGGCTCAACCGAGGGGTAGCTCCCGGGGCTTTCAATCGAAATTTTAGGGGTTTACATTTTTTTTTAGATTTCGAATAGTTGAAAAAATTCCCTCTGGAATTTTGGGCAAAAAAAAGGACGCCCTTCTGCGGTACCCTTTCGCTTGTCGAAAAACACTTTGTTGATTCATTCCCCAACAGAAAAAAAAAAAATAATCCAGCACTACAGTGATTATTTGTTTTCAAAGAGTGACAGTAAAGGAAAGAAGGTAAAAAAAAGAAAATGATTCCTCCATTTGCGATTTGGGGGTTTTGCAGTACCGTTTTTCGAATTTTCATACACGATCAAATTTTGATTTAATAATTTCATAATCATTTTTTAAAAACCAAATGATGTAAATAAAATTTTAATTCAAGAAAGCAAGTACGCATATTTATAGTTATTTAAAATTTACACCAAAATTTAATATATTTGCCATACAGAAATCCATTTTAAAAATTAAAAATGATTTTTTTTCATTAATTTTTAAATTTTTTAAAAACCCGCACACAAAAAATTGCCATTTTTTGATTTATAATCCAGAAATAAAATGAACCTGGAAGAGGTTAAATTCAATAGAGAATGTGAATCTATTTTGCATTCACATTTATAATTTTTTTAAAATTTTTCTTTGATTGTGAACTCCCCAGAAACCCCAGGGATCCGTGGAACACAGTTTTTAAAACCCTACGAGATGTTAGCCCGAACCCGCCAAACGTTCTAAAATTCCCCAAA
>BMAV01001946.1:247173-260022 GCA_019973955.1 Trichonephila inaurata madagascariensis | reverse complement strand
TGTGTGTGTGGTCTGAAGTTTCAATATCCTTCTGATAAGAATACGGGCTTATGTTGCGACGCGTAGAAGAAGGAAGATTCACGGAAGAAATGAAAATGTTTGGCGCTGATATTGGCGAAAAAATAGCTTGGTTCTGTAACCCTGCATTCCCCTGTTGCTTTCCTTAATCCTCCTCAAGAGAAGTCCCTCTCTCTTTAACAACTTCCATATTATGTGTTGCTATTCGCAGTTAACATAAAATTTTGGCGGCAAAGCTAAAAGAAAACCTTTGCTGTGCAAGTACAACGACAACAACATTGACTTAACGAAAAATAAGGATGTCGAAAAGTGATAAGCGATAAAAAAGATAATTAACAATTTGAAAACGGTTCACATAATAACATGTACTCTATACTGTAATTGCAAACGGTTTCATTAATTTACTATACTAATTTACAAAAGGGTGGGTGGGTAGCCCATAACGCCTTAAGGTAATAAATGAACAAGAGTGGCCAAACCATGCCACTATCCTTTCCTTACGACTTCCGGTTGCCAGTCTGCGTCACGGTGGGTCCATAGGTGGTAAATAATGAAAAAAAAAATCTTCAGAGAACAAAACTAAAAAGAGGGGAAAAGGTTAAGAGAGTAAATGGAAAATTTGTCCCGAATCAAAACAAGCAAGGTAAGAACTGAAGGTGGGAGATGCTCTGGAAATAGTATGTGGTGAGCGTAACAATTCGAAGTGCCTAGAGTGCTGGGTAGGTTAAAAACGGCCCTGCTTTAACTCTTTATCTACCGATGGTATTTATAAGAATTCCCACCCCCCTTTCAAATTACATAGAATAACACTTTTTACCAATATTCTAATTATATAATTAGCAGGAATATTCTTTTAATTCCACTCTTCTAGGATATATGGCAGCACAGGTTCTATGATGAGTATTTTAAAGGGGAAGACGAATAGTTTTAAAACAGAAATTGCGTTTTCAGCTGACATTTTGATCAGATTGTCATTTTGGTTCCGAAAAAGTAGTTGGTGTCAAAAAGTAAGTGTCTTTTTTTTGTATATTTTTTAAATCCTTACAGAAAGATCTATTTATTCTGTGAACAGTTTATATGATTAATTTTTTCAGGGCGATAACTTTGTGGTACTTATAAATACCAATAGAACACTGGTGGGGGCGGCTCTAGGGCCGGACAAACCGGACCCCTGCCAGAAGAGGCGGTTGGCCTTAAGGCTGTGTTTGAAATTTTTTTTGTTACAAAAAATTTTATATACTCGTATTTTTTGGATTATTGGGTGTGAATTTGGTATTTCTCTTTTACCGTATCTTATTTCCTTATTTTGTACTCTGTATGTTTAATGTCAGTTTTTTTTATGTTGAAGTTTGAAGGGTTCGAGGTGGGAGTAAATGTGAATTCATGAAATTTGACATGTGTGTGTGTTTACATATCTTTCACTAGAAACGTTCTTCGCATCTCAGAGTGGGATCACTACGGACTTTCTTTCCCCCCAAACGATGTCTGGTGCCAACTACCCAAAAGGGGACTGGGGTAATAAGAGGTTTGGGTACATAGAGAGCCACAGAATATGTTTTATTTTAGTCTTAAGTGTATTTACTCTATAAGTTAAAATAAATTCTTGGGATTTCACCACCAGTAGAATATTTTTCGAAGAAATTGGCCTGCTGACATGGGCGATTCCCTCTCTTGCATTTTACTCGTTTGAAATAATAACTGGTAACTATGTCGTTAATTTCAAATTATTTTGCAGTTTTCAATATACTTTATATATATATACTGTTATGCTGTCTATTTGTTCGCAAGAATTATTCAAGTTTTATAGATGTGCATCTATGTAAACAATTTATCTGTTTTAAATATAATTTTTTTGCTTTGGAGAGAGAGGTGGCATTTTCCATTTTTTGTCCAGGGTGGCAAAACTGCTAGAGCCGGCCCTGGTGTTCTACATATTATGTACTTCAACCGTTGTTTTAAATATGTTTCGCATATTACTTCACTATGTGCTTGCAATTTTTAAAATAATTTTTTTTTGTCATAAATATATGTATAACCCTTCAGTAAATGTGCTTGAGTGTATGTTTTAACAAAGCAAAAATATTTACACATTTGAAAAAATGAAAAGTAAACCTTTGTTTTCATTTTTCATATATTTTTATGTCATTTCAAGAATTAACCACAAGCCATTTAATAATAATTAGATATGGCACGGGCTTGCTCACGTGCCTTCCTGAAAATTCACATTACTGTGGCCTTTTTTTGAAAAAAAAGTTAAATACTTTGTTATGTAAAGAACAAGGTTAGACTGTATAATATCACACAAAATGATTATAAGCATACTATTTCAATGTCTGCTCTTGAAGAATCGTATTATGTATTGCAGTACACTCCCTATATAATTCTTACACATCCTATCTTAATCTTTTAACAGAACTTGTAGCTGAATTAGATTAGCCAAGTGACTGAGTGAGTGTTATAACCAGTGCCGGCTTATCCAACGGGCGCTTGAGGCGAGCACCCAGGAGCCCGGAGGAACCCAGAAGGGCCCGGATAAGCTGGACTCAACCACATTTCTTGGTTATAAATTTCGATCCTCCAGTGCCAAGGGGGCATGTAAATCTTCGGCGCCCAGGGCCCGAAATTAGCTTAAATCGGCACTGATATTAACGTCCAAGGCCGCTTTTCCGCTTAGGCACAATAGGCACGGGCCTAGGGCGCCAAAGATTTGAGAGTGCAAAATAAATAAATAAATAAATTAAATTAAATTAAATTAAAAAAAAACGGAAAAAGTTAAAATTACAGTGAAAGTACCACGAGTTAGTGAGTCATGAGAAAAGTATTTCTACCCTAAAGAGTAAAAGATTGAAATGAGATCTAGTACGGAAAACGAAATGCTTAACAGTTTTAGGTTGCTATGCCTCAAAAAGATATTACAATGATGTTATTAATGATTTTGGCAACGATCAAAGCTCGAACAAAACCTTTGTGTGTTGTACAAGTAAAATGACTCAACAAAAAAGAAGGATGTCTAAAAGTAAAAGGTAGTAAAAAGCGATGAAAAAGATGATAATTAACAAGCTAAAAACAGTTAATACAATGATGTATAATGTAATTGGAAACGATTTCATTAATTTGCAAAAGGGTGGGTGGGTGGTCCGTGATGCCGTAAAGTAAGAAATGAACAAGAATAACCAAACCATGCCACTTTTCTTACCTTTCGGTTGCCGATAGCCAGTTCAAGACAAGGCTGGTCCATAGGTAGTGGAAAATGGAAAGACTCTCCAATGAGCAAAAACAAAGGGAAAAGAGTGAGAGGGTTAAGGTATCCGACTACGTTCGGAACCGTGATTTTGCAAAAGCGCATAAATGGATAATATTTATGATATTTAGTGTCACTTAGATTAGAATACATATATACAATTGTTTTAAGAACATTATGACAAAAAAATTATTTAAATACAATATTTTGGCAAAAAACTAACTTAGAATAACCTTTTTTCCAAATGTTTTCCTTTTGTAAAAAATGCTTCTACTGTATTAATATTTGCCTGTATTCAGCTCAGACCTCTGTACAGAGGCTCAACTAGAATTTTTGAAATGCATAAGTCGGAAGTCGGTTTATCCATGTTTTACGAAAACAGAAGGGAGAAATTTTAAGAAAATAACGTCGATAATTATTTCAAATGGTTGTAACTCTGAAAATAATGTGAATTTTTCAAAAATCGTAGTTGAGCCTCTGTACAGAGGTCTGAGCTATATACAGGCAAAATATTAATACAATAGAAGCATTTTTTACAAAATGAGAACATTTGGAAAAAAGGTTATTCTAAGTTAATTTTTTGCCAAAATATTGTATTTAAATAATTTTTTTTGTCATAATGTCCTTAAAACAATTGTATACATGTATTCTAATCTAAGTGACACTAAATATCAAGAAAATTATCCATTTATGCTCTTTTTTAAAATCATGGTTCCGAACGTAGTCGGATACCTTAAGGGTAATTTCTTTCCAAACCAAAACTGGCAAGGTTAGATCTGAGGGAGGGGGTGCTCTGCAAATAGTGTGTTGGGTGGGGGGAGGCGTAACAGTTTGAAGTGTCTAGGGCGTCATGGAGGTTAAAACCACCCTGTTAATGTCTCACTAGAAGCTACACAAGGGCTATTGGCGACATATCTCATAATTTTGAACGGTTAAGTGAGAAGGATGATATCGGAGCTAGCCTCCCCCTCCTCTCTTTAACTTCCATATCACACCAAAGGAAGGATGTTTGAGCCTTGACAGATTTAACATGCAAAACCCCCCCCCCCCAAGGCCACTTTTAGGCCTAGGCACATGCCTAGGACGCCTAAAATTGAAGGGCGAAAAAAGAGAAAAAATTAAAATTACAACAAGCGTACCTCAGCTACGAAGATAGTAAAGTGATAAGCGATGAAAAAGATAATTAACAATTTGAAAATAGTTCATACATAATGTATATTCTATAATATAATTGCAAACGATTTCATTAATTTACTGTAACAATTTGCAAAAGGATGGGTGGGTGGTTCGTGATGTTGTTCATTTCTTACCTCGGACAGGTTACTGGCAGCCATAAGGAAAGGATAGTGGCATGGTTTGGCCCCTCTTGTTCATTTCTTGTGGCCAAATCATACCACTATCCTTCTCATATGGCTGCCAGTAGCCTGTCTATGATATGGTGGGTCCATAGGTAGTCAATAATGGAAAGATTCTCCAAAGAGCAAAAACACAGAAAGGAAAAAGGGTTAGAACTAAAGAATCACAGCAAACCAAAATTGGCAAGGTAAGAACTGAAGGGATGCTGTGGAAATAGTGTGTGTGGGGGGCTTAACAATCTGAAGTGCCTAGGACGCCAAGAAGGTTAAAAACGGCCCTGCCCTTCCCCCTCCACGGCGGGTCTTCAGCGGCACTAGGCTCGAACTCCCGATATGCCAGCTATGAATCCATGATCACTAGAATACTGCGGCCATATTAGATAGGCCAAAATGAAACAAATTTTAGTTTAATTCCAAATTATTTAAAAATTCATATACGATGAACTCCTGAACAATAAATTTAAAGCCAGTTGATTATGTAGATAATTCAAAGGAATGTGTGTGATTTTATTTTCAAGACAAATATTTTACATTTTGGATATTCATTATTTTTTCAATTCCTACTATTAGTTCACCCTCTCCTTATATATATCTTGTTCAAAATTTTCAATTGTTAATAAAATACTTTCTATTTATCCATTCAGATTCAAATAAATTTTTTTAAACTCGTAGTGGATGACATGTGATATTAATACAGTTTTTTCAAATATTAGATCGTTAATTATAAATTTTATTTTTTAATTTTAAATTTATCTTGCATTATTTCTGTTGTAGTTACAACTGGAGCAACCGATGGCGCCAGAACGTTTTTCTAACGAAGTAGGAGTTGACGCTAATTTTTTTTTTTTTAATATATTACTTGTTTTAAATCAAATTAATAAATTTTTATTTTTGTAAGCATCCATTTATTCTTAGACAGTATCTTTGCTCAAGAATTTATATTTATATGACATCTTCTTTTAAATTCTCCACATCAATATGTTAATGATGAAAGACATGTGTATTTATTTTGAAAACCTGATTCATTTTTTTTCCCTCCTTCAATGATATTTAGTGATCATGCTTAAAATATTTATTAGATTTTTTGAGATCTTCTTTGTACAAGAGATTGAAAAAAAAAATTCTTAACCCCAAATTAAGTAGAAATTTTTTTTATAAGTAGTATATTAATCAAAGTTAGGATAATTAATATGAAGTATAATTTCATACAAGATTTTTCTAAAATTTATGTGAATTATGTAAAAAAAAATATTCAAATAAAACAAGCGTTTACACAGTTAACTGTATTAAATTTATTATAATAACATTTTATTATATGAATAACAATAAATATTTAAGTATAAAAGAATCAATATAAAGGGGAGGGGGGAAGGATTTATTCAGGAGAAACTTTACACTAATAAACACTTAACATGAAAAAATTTCTGCAAATTTTTTTTACGAAAAACAATTGATGGAGTTAGAGTTTTATGTTTTAGCACTTAGTAAAAAAAAGGTTAAATACAAAAAAAAAAAAAAAAAAAAAATCTTATAACTATATTTTTATTTTATATAATTCTAACAAAAAAGGAATACAGCTTTATAACTGATAGTGTTACAGATATATGATGTTTATATATAACAATTTTTCTCTCTCACACAAAAGAAATATTTTATAAAATACCAATTACTTAATTTTAATAAAAAAGTGTAAGATTAAATAAGTATAAAAAGAAATACTTCAAGAGCAAAAAACTTATCTTTGTCAGAACAGTTTATGAATACTTCATAATACATTATTCACAAAAGGAAGTTTTCTGTAAGAAAGATCTACACTTTGACAACATACTCATTTTGTAACCAATACTAAAAACTTCAATGCAAAATAATTAATGACTAGAGGTACACAATTTTTTTTAAAGAAAAATTTAAGAAATATAACTGAACTCAGTGGCACAACAGCCCATGAGGGCCAAGGCCTATTGTGCCTATCTCAGTTTGTGACCTTAGGTGCTGGGTAGCATGAGCAGATGTTTTGATCAAGTGGTCAGTCTGATGTGAAACCCCCAGTGTTCAGTTTCCAATCAAGCTTGGTACTCAGTTATCAACCCACTGAAGGGTTGAAAGGCCAAGTCACCCTTGCCCAGCCCTGGATTCAAACCCAGGACATATGGCATGGAATACACTACCATTCAGCCACTGGGCTTCAAGAAATATAACATCAGGAAAAAAAGGTTGAAACTCAAAATTATGATACTTTTGGAATACACTTTCACAGTTCTACTTTGAGGATAAGAATAATTTTTAGGATGTTTGACAGGAAATTTAATCAACATAGAGCTTTTATGCTTATAACTACTCGTAAGCACATTCTTTTACAAAACTTAAAAAGAAATAAGTGTCATAATTGAAAACATAACAGAGAGAGAGAGAGAAAGGTCACAAGTAGTGATATATAATAAATATTCATAATATAAACAATCTGAATTTTCTTTCATTTAAAAATAACAGAGAAATTAACATGACCAATAAAATAAAGTTTGAGGGGGGAACGAACAACAGATACAAATACATAAACATACAAGATAATTAATAGATAGATAAGATACAAATGCAGACAAGTGAAATTTCTAACTTTTTAAAAATACAATAAACATTCAGCACACCAACGAAAAATAATTTTAGAACAAATTACTGTACTGACAATTCAGATTTAAAGTTTTTTGTCACAAGTACATTATTTATAAATATACATGTAACTCAGAAATAGACATGCATGAAAATTTCACATTGTTTTTGATAAATAAGGAAATTTCTGTCAAATCAGTCAACTAATCTGCTTTTTCTTGGTGTGATAAAGCAAATGTATTTTTTAAAAAATCTATTTTTTGAGAGAATGTTCTCTTTTAAATTTCACAAATATAAGGTTTCACATTTGTATGAATATTCAAGTATTTTCTTTGTGCTGTTTTGCTATTGCAGTAAAAAAAAAATCATTAACTGAGAAAGCTTTTTGGCAAATTTGATAAAACTAAACCTCTTTGCACATATGAATATGCAAATGTTTTTTTAAGCTACCTTTCTGAGAGAATGCCTTCTTACAAATTTCACACACATAAGGCTTTTCTTTTGTATGAGTACGAAAATGCTTTTTTAAATTACCACTTTCTGAAAATGCCTTCTTGCAAATTTCACAAACAAAAGGCTTTTCCTTAGTATGAATACGCAGATGTCTTTCTAAATGACTCTTTTGAAAAAATGCCTTTGAGCAAATTTCGCAAACATAAGATTTTTCATTGGTATGTACACTCAAGTGTTTTATTAAAGAACAATTTTCAAAAAATCCTTTTTTACAAATTTCACAAATGTAAGGTTTTTCATTGCTTTGAATAATATAAGGTTTTTCAATGTTATGAATATGTAAGTGTCTTTGTAAATTAGCTTTTTGAGTAAATGCACTCTTGCAAATTTCACAGATATAAGGCTTTTCTTTTGTATGGACACGTAAGTGATTTTCTAAAGTATACTTTTGAGAAAATGACTTCTTACAAATTTTACATACATGAGGTCTGTCATTGGTATGTATTTGCAAATGATTTTTTAGAGATCCATTTGCAGAAAATGCCATATTGCAAATTTCACAAACATAAGGTTTTTCATTTGTATGTATATACAAATGCCTTTGTAAATTAGCCTTTTGAGTGAATGCCTTATTGCATATTTCACAAATATAAGGCTTTTCATTGATATGAATACGTAAGTGAGTTTTTAAATTATGCTTTTGAGAAAATGACTTCTTACAAATTTCACAAATATAAGGCTTTTTCTTGGTATGTATTTGTAAATGATCTTTTAAAGAACCATTTTCAGAAAACGCCATCTTGCATATTTCACAAACATAAGGTTTTTCATTGGTAAGAATATTCAAATGGTATTTTAAATTACCCTCATGGGAGAATGACCATGGGCAAATTTAACAAGCATATTCTCATTTGTATGAATACAAAAGTATGTTATTCAAAAAACCAATATCAGAAAATGTCTTTTTACAAATTTCTCATACATAAGGCTTTCATCAGTATGCATATGGAAATATTAGTAACTCACATATGATAGGTACTTCAATAAAAATAATTGTTAGCTAATGACTTTCACGTAGGAGCAGGAACACAACTAGTGGCAAGCAGGAATTATTAGTACCTAAAAAAAGTAATATTGGACATTATAAAAAAACTTTAACCATCCAATCCTTTTTTACAAAGAATGAACCCTTCATTAAAGTCTGAGCTCTTTAATTTAAATGTGTTAATGTGAAAAATGAACACAATATATTTAACAAGGGTACTAATGTTTGAGGGGGGGGGGCCCGGGATTTTGTACTTCTAATGTCAAATGACCACCACAAGAAAACAAAAAGAAAATTTAAAGTCCTAGATAATGAATTTTCAAATTAGTATAATTGAAAGAAAAAATAACATATTAAACAAAATTAAAATAATGTTGAAATTGATTAAGTAATTACTATTTCATTTTATTATTATTTGTTCCAAAAAAAATGACAAGGTTTACAAACATGATAGGATATATATTATCAAGTTTAATTTTTTCATTAGAATATCCAAAAGGAAAATTATTATGTATAGCTATTAAGAGAATTAATAAGGTCATGGTCATAAATTGATTCAGGAAATCAATTCTTTCCAAATTTTGCCAGTACTAAGTCTGATCAAAGTTACTAACACTGAATACTAACACTTTTTTAATGCATTATTATTTAATCATTCAAAAAACTAAATATTGAAGTTTTAAAACTTATTTATATAAAATAATTCTAAGGCAAATTTTTGATTTGAAATATTTGTACATTTAAGCAAAAGTTCTATTATTTGATGTTTTTTTCCCCCTTTATTGCTATTTTGTCAGTACTAGAGGATGACCCAAATTTGGAAAGACTTCTCTCTTAACAATATTTTTGAAAATTTGGTGCTTTTCTATTTGCTGAAAGCCAGATTATTTTATCTTGGTGTGGATTTTTATTTTTATTAGATTCAATAAGGTTATTTCATTAATTTACCAATTATTAATAAAGTATTACAATAAAAAAACATCACAGTAAAATAATATATTACTAAAATTTTAGTACCTCAAAGAAGTTCTTGCTTAGTTTTTGACAAAATAAATGTTTTACTTAAACTAAGTAAGCTTAGAACCATGGATATTTAGTTTTGCATATGGTGTTAACACATGGCCAAGCTTACCCCACAATTTTCTATGATTATCATTCTGTATCTCCTTTTCATTCCCAGGCATGTGATACAGAGTAAAATACATTTCTTTTTTTTTTCCCACTGAAGCAGTGATTCAAACATGAGAAAATGCTGTTTGATGTCTCTCAGCTTCAATTCATATGGCACCCTATGTCCCAGCTTCTGGAACATTCCTAACCCTTTCCAAGTTCAGATAGCAATTGACATGGGTCTTGATCAGGCAATTTCTTCAGTTTTTTGTCTTCAAACTTTTTCAATGCCATTAGAGGATATTTTATCCTCAAGTTCAAAATCATTACTTCGAAACATCAACACCAGTCTCTGCATATCGTTTCTGACAGAGCATTGACACCATCTCAAAAAGAATCCTGTGTGTTTCAGGTCTAAATTTCTTTTGAATAAAATTTTGCAATGAAATTCTCCACAAATACACTTTATTTGGAACAAAACTAAACATTTTTGAAATTTAAAAAAAATAATAAATTGTTATTTACACTATGGAAACTAACATACCAGGTTACATAGAGTACTTCCCTGCAGATGTGTTACCATCTGAAATTACATACATGCATGCATGCAGTCCTGGTAGTGTTATCTATCAGTAAACAGCAAGAACTTATTAAAGGTCCCAATAATATACACACTTAACAAACTTTTGTTAAACATTAAAATTTATCTCTAATACCTTGCTAATGGAAAAGCACTGCCACTTCTTCATTAACTAGGGAATTTCCTATAAAACTTAGAAAAAAAAAAGATTATGACAAACTAATTTAATACAAAAGATATTCATCAATGTAAAAAAAAAAATCAGAATTGTATCATTTCGGCATGGCTCAGCAAAGAAGCATCAAAATAATAAACAGAAAGCAAAAAGAAACCAATTTTGGTATTTACATATTATACTGTCCAGCAATTCTATCCAATCAAAATATGTTGCCAAATGCTGCAAAATATGGCCAATAGTGGTTGGAACCCCAAATTTCTATCTAGTAAAACTGAAAATTTCAGCTTCTATTCATTGATACATTAACTACTCTCTTCTATGTATTTCTAGAAATATATAACTGCTGAATATCTGAATTTTTTTAAAGAAAAAGATGTAAGCAATATAATATATATATGACAACATTATTGGTCTGGAAAAACAAAATTTTTCATAGAATAAAAAACATAATTAAAATTTATCAGAATGAAAAAAAAAAAAAAAAAAAAAAAAATTAAAATAAATCTGTTTAACTGAACATTGATGTAAAATCTCACAAAATTTTTCAGTCCTAGGAAAGTCTACAATAAATTTTTGAATATAGAATAGATCCTATACTGAGAATCAGGGGCATAGCTACCACCATATCAATGATACAGGGGCCCCAACATGTGTAACTACAGTACCACTAATATGGCTTTCTTTTCTTAAAAAGGGCTCCAAAGGTGTTTTGATATGGACCCACTCAGAACAAGCTACGCCAGTGCTGAGAATCACAGTTATATAGATTAAAAAAAACTATTCAATAGTAGTTATTTTTGTAACATAGTTAAGTTTATAGAAAGTGGACATGGAAATAAGTTGAATAACAGAGTTTCTGTTTTCCGCAGGGAAACGTAATCTCCTATTTTTTGGGTTTGAGTTGCTTTGCTTTGGCTTATTTTCCAATTTTAGCCCAGTACTGCATTAAAATAAGAATTATGAAAAAAAATTAAGAATTTAAAATTAAAGAGGAGATTACTTTAAAGCGAAAAGAAAAATTTACATTCAAGTTATGAGAAAAGGACAGTGAATGTAATTTAAAATTAATGTGTTGAGAGTTGGACTAGGAAAAATTTCACTAGCATATAGTGATCGTGAAAGTATGAAACAAACTGTATGATTTTACATTAACTCTTTTCTATATATAAAAATTTTTTGTGAGCTAATTAAAGCTTAAAATATAAAAATCAATACAGTGACTTAATTTTATAATAATACTTGATGCATATTAATATTTCTTATAAAGAAATATTTCTAAATATAAGTGTTTTATTGATAATTTATTTTTTCAATTCTAATTCCCATTTATTAGCATAAAAATAATCCTACCCAAATTAAAACAACACAAGTCCACAGTGTAAATATATTGTTACTACTAAAAATTTTTCCCTATTGCACAACTAAGAAATAAAGGTACTTATGTATTAATGTCACAACAAAACAAAGTTTGCACAATGCAAATCAAGCCATGTTCTAACAAATCTGAAAACATATAAGAATATTTTTGTTATTTTGATATCAACATGCAATTTGCATGCTGCAAATTTTGCAAAAATTACTAAAATAAAGTACTGTCTGCTTTCATCTCTGCTTAATATAAAATCCTTTACAACTACAGTAAGTTTAGCTCCACTATTTTTTATAAGTTGTAGTTTTAAGCAGTTATTCAAGCATTTTATATAATGTCTGTTACAACTTCTTTTCGTATTTTTATGCAATTTCAGAATCTTGTCATTTATCTACTACTTAAAGAAAATATCTCTTCAAGTTTGATTAAATGATTTTAAAATAGTGAAATTGTCGAATGGGCCACTGGTTCGCCAAATTTCGAAAAATCACCAATTTGGCGTATTTTTACATGTTGTGTTTTGGAGTAGCAACCCTACGATTTGGCGATTTTGACCCTTTATGGATTGGTATGAAAAAACTTGGTGGGATAAGTGGCCAATACGACAATTCAACCTTTAAAATTATATCACATGTGTAATGACATGCATAATGCATAGGAAAATTAGCTTAGTAAGAAAGTGGCACTAAAACAATGACTGACCAAAAGTTTTTTAAATGAATAATAATTATTTGAATAATTTAGAGATGAAAATACAGATTATATATTTGTATATCAAAATTAATGGGGGCCCAGTAGTCGAGTGGTAGCGTATTGTGCTTCCACATCACAGGTCCGGGCTCTATTTCCGGGCTGGGCAAGGTCAACTCAGCCTTTCATCCCTAATGCAGTGG
>BMAV01001946.1:191720-212708 GCA_019973955.1 Trichonephila inaurata madagascariensis | reverse complement strand
ATGATGGGTAGCCCAGTGCTTCTGAAACTTTCAATATCTGCAACCCAATATTCAATCATAATTTTCCTCGCACAATAACAATGTATTAAATTCAATAATACTATATTTTGACGCTAAGCCTACAATTCGACTTTTACCTCTTAAGTGCTGTCGGCGTATATAAACATCTCGCTCAGCCAGTGCGTTAATTGCCCCGGACGTATATATACGTCTTTCCGAAGTACGATAATTTCTGTGGAATGCAATGAAATTACCTTGGTAGTGTTTGCGAAGGATTTACTTATTTCAGAAGAGTTTTGCTTATTTATTCCTTTACTACCCCCAACACAACACACGTTTATGTGTTAAACGGAGGTATTGGAGAGCTAATCGTGTACTTTTTAATCGGCATTGAAATAATTAATTATAAACGGACAAATTATCAAGATAAATGTTAACTGTTGCATATAAGTTTATATATGAAGAGCCCACACATGGGGTTACTGGTAATTAAACGTTCTTAACTTAGTATTGTTAAATTAATTATAAACAGCATTGAGCAATACTGATATATTTATAAGTGTATTTTATCAGTGTAAATGTGTATTTTATTTTTTAATATGTCAGAATGTATATTTTGTTTGTTTACTTTCAGAAAACTAATAATTTTTTAAAATAATCTTTTGTTTTAGACTTTTCAATATGCTCGCGCCTCCCTTGTAGGGTTATGACGCCTCCCTAGGGGGGGGGCACAGTTTGAGAAACACTGGGGTAGCCATAGAATCCATTCAGCTTCTTACCATCCACAAAGTAATGGAATGATAGAATGATTCCACAGGCATCTCAAAAGTGCTATTATTGCCCACGAGGACACTGGTTGGTCCGATATTTTGCCTATCGTATTGTTAGGACTACTTTCAGCAATGAACAAGCTCTCAACTAGTTTATGTGGTACTACTTTACGTTTACCATCTGATCGCATATCTTCAGAATCTCTTCAAACATCTGTGACACCCACTTATGTTTCGAAGTTAATTACCATGAGAAAACTTAGCCCAATATCCCCTGATTCTCATAGTTGTACGAAGAGCTATGTACACCAATCATTAAGTACATGCACACACGTTTTTCTTAGAAATGAGAAAATTCGACCCCCTTTACTGGACCTCATTTGGTTAAAAGTAGATCTGACAAAAATTTTGTAATTTGTATAAATAATAAAAATGTAACTGTCACTATAGACAGATGCAAGCCAGCTTTTGAATTTTCAGAAGATTTTAATTCACAAAAGGATAGTTCAAATTTCGAACCACCTCTCACCAAGCAAAAAATTGAAGATAAAACTGTTGTTCATAAAAATATCAGAACCACACGTTTTGGCAGGCACTTACATTTTCCTCTCTAAGAGATGATTTTACTAATTCAAATTCCTTCTTAGTAATTTATATATGTATAACTTTTTTTTTTACTGTATTGTGTATATAAATAATTCTATGTGTTATTGCACTTTATGTATTTTATAGTGCTTTATTTTTTTGTAAATAACAAACATTTTTATATTTGTATATTTCTTTTTATGCCGTTCCCTTCGTCACTGGGGGGATACTCTGTAGTGTACTTTCGTAATACCGGATGATCCTTATTCATAATATCGAATCATCCTTAATAACGGATCATTCTTACTCATAGTAACGGATTCTTGATCCTTACGTCTTATTGGTTCTTAAAACCTACTATTGAATTTCATTGGTCAGAAGAAATGTCTTCTGGCATTTCTTCTGTCTTCCCAGAATTCCACTCTGACGAAGGGAATATATATACTCGAACTTAATTATTTGTTATGTTGAGAAATAAAGTTTATTTTTGTAAAATCACTGCAATTTTACTTGGCCACTCAACACAACACACAAAACACACATTAAGACAAAGTTAAACACATTATTTTTTCTAACATTTTCACACTCTAAAATTTCGCAGTTGATATAATGTTCAACCTTTAGTAATAATAAAATATTCTTAAAATAGTTTTCTGAGTTTTTGAGATTTACAAGTTTTTAAATGTTTATTAAGACTTTTATAAGAAAACAATGAATTAAGGAACACATAAATTTTGTCACCTCATCACTATATGAATGTAAATTTTATTTTAATGTGTACATGAATATTTAAACTATGTCAATTATAATCTTTAGTATAATTGTAGTTGTACATGGTTCAGATACTGAAATATAAATTGTTCTAAATGGAAATCACTCATTTTCATTGAAAAGAATGCTTATATCTTATACTTGTTTAGAAAAAAAAATTTGCAAGTAAAATCTTACTGAGTACATAAAATTTTATGTAAACAGATGTATATAAAAGTGTTTTATTAAATAATTCAAGAGCTTTAATAAAGTTTTTCTTAAGTTGATACAATAATAAAACCATGTAGGATTATAAAGAACAACGAAATTTCACACACAAAAAGATATTAGCAAATTCTAGTTTTTTTGGCTTAATTAATTTTATAAAAAAATGCTAAAATTTTGAAATGTTAATTTGATAAATATATTCATATTTCCTGTTCAGTCAAGTGGTGCAGATAAGATATCATTTTACAGTCACCCCTTTCAATAAATCCGATGTTCTAAGAGTCGTGATGTTTCGATTGTTAAGAATTCTAGATTTTGTACGTGGATAATTCAGGATTTATTTTCATCACATTTACTTAAAGAATTTTATTATTTGGAGCAGAAATGAATTTTCTTATATTATTCACTAACATGTAATATCAACAATTTTTTATAAATCATTATTTTTTCGAAAAACTATAAGCGAAAACAGAGAAAAGTAATGAAAAATGTAAAATATATATAAAATACACTACTGCAAGTATATATTAGCTTCCAAATTATATCTTTTAACTATTACATAAAAAAAAACTCTGTAGGAAATAATCTTTGTTGAGTATAATAAATCAGCTCTGAATAAATATAAGGGAGGAAAAGTCAGTAAATATTTGAATATTTTGAGAAAACATGAGTGATTATCTGCTTTAGAAATTAAAAGAGAATGATAGAAATAAAACAAATAATATATTTAGAATAATAAGATATATAAAATTTCTGGATTAGATAAATAATTACTTTCCTTAGAACCGGCAAAAATTAAAACTACTTATAATTTGACATTTATGTCTTGTATTTGTAAAATTAATGTAATTTACCTTCGTATTTAAATAATAATTCTTGGCTTGAAAAAAAAACAAAACTGAAGAATTTAACTTAATTTAGAAGGATTTGATTAAATCTAATTTTGATTAAAAAATTTTTTCAAAGTGAATTCGAGAAATCGCGAAAACTACTGCTGAAACTATATTGGTAATATTTCCAGAGAACATGAGCTATCAGAAATGCAGTGTATCACTACGCGGAGCTTTTCATGCGAGGAGAAAGCTATCGCATATGGTTACTGCAAACCGGTTCCTCCCAAGGATACGCCTTGGCAATCCACCTTTGGCTAGAAAAGAAGTATTTGGCGGAGGAAAATCTCAGCCCCCGTTTTAAAAGATTTCCCCACTCATTCATTAAGCAATCATTTCTTTCTTACCTCTTTCAGTGAAAAGAATAAAAAACAATTGGTCGAGCTTAGAAAAAAAAACATGGTTACAAGAAAATGGCTTAAACCTTTCACCATGAGCGTCAGGAGAAAAAAGTGATCGCTGTTCAAATCCCGAAAAACTAAAAAAAAATCCGGTCCAAATAGGGTTACTACTTCACTAAATTTTGCAGGGTTGCCAAATTGTAAACTTTATCGCCAACATTTTGGCCCCAAGAATTTTATCGCCAAGAAGTGTGCCCTCCTAGGTTATATAAATTATAAATTATTAAATAAAAATTTCTTGCTGAAGTAGAAATATAGAATATTTATAAATACTAATGTGGATATTACAAAATAATAAATGCAAAAGGAATAATAAATACCGCGTTTTTCGAATGCTCCTCAAGGAAAGACAAAATTTCAAAAAGGTCGGAAATAAAATGTAAAGTGTTGCCATAGGTACAAATGAATACTTTAATTGCAAGTAATTAATTGCTAATCAGCCAGACATTAAATATTAATTACACAATAAATGAGATTAAGCAAAGAATGTAATCAAAAAGAATGCAATTAGAATGAATTAATAATTACAGAAATTTTAGGCAATTTTTTCGTTTAACTTCTTGCAGCCACGGGAAACGTATAGGTACATTTTTTTAAAAAAAGAATAGTTTATGTATGAAAATAAATAGAAAATTTCAAAATTCCATAAATATTTTAAAGCAATTAGCTTCAGATTATAAAAGTCAAACTATCGATGCGATTCAATAACTATCGATTCGTCTTCCGCACATGCGCAAAGCACTCAGATGTTATTTGGAAGATAAACACGAGAAAGTCACTTGTGGCGTGCGTTCATTAAAATCGTGGTTATTATTTAAGTAATTATTTTTTCCAAGCCTTCAATTTTAAGTTAATGCCTTCAAACTTCATATATATCGATTGAAAACAACAGTAATTCTTAAGCAAAAAATGTAACAAAAATAATTCTTAAATATTTCTAGCAAAAACGAAAAAAACAAAAAACACAACTTTGTTTTTTAAAAAATCGTAGTTTTTTCAATCTTTGTACAGATTACGGATAATATAGTTCTACGCCCGGAAAAAAAAGTTTCGTGAGGTTATTTTTATAAATAAAGAATTTATTAAGAATTTAAATAAAATTTTGAGTTTTTTGAAAATACTGAAAATTGTAAAAAATTTTATCATGACAATTGACCGTGCCGTTTGAAAGTGCCTCTTGAATCGTGCCAGCCATGCCTGTCAATTCAGATCCTTGCTCTTGTCAACGGGATTGCTTAGTGTGTGGTCGGGGAGAAGAGCCACCCCATGATTGTGCCATCCACGTTTTATTGGAATCACTAGTGTTTCAAGAACGAATGTTGCACGGCGAACCCACCGAAACAAGATTGGAAGAAATTTTACAGAGTGGAAAAGAATACTTACCCCGAGCCATGCATATGACGGACCAAAATAGCGTAAATTGGCAGAGGATGTACAACTATGTCAGAAGTTGCTTTCCACAACATTATGGAAATTCTTCACAGAACGTGAGATGAAGCATGGAAAACTTTTCCACACTCTAGCTGTAAAATAATATCTGTATAACAATGTAAAAAAGAAAAAGTGTGTGTGCTTATAACCACACGATAGAAGTGATAACTGCAAATTTTGTAATGTTATTTCAGGGATTAGTTCGATGAGAATAAAAAACAAGGGGATATTAGTATTGTTCTATAAAATTATTTATTCATATGTCTGTACTCATAAAGTAATATTTTTGTGCGAAATATACAATCATATTTGTGAATTAATTGTATTCTAAAAAGGAAACAATAGGTTTATGGTAGCTGAAATAGGTTATAAATACTTTAGATACAAAATTTTATTTAAATATCTATAAAAATTAAAAAAAAAAAAAAAAACTCCGTCAAGCGTTCCGTACTTCCTCGAGCTTTCCTTCGGATGATTTGACATTATTAAATTGAATTTTGATTTTAAAAAATCAACTAAAGGCTTCGGTTTGTCTTTTGAAAAATCCACTTTAAAATCCCCACTTAAAATCATAGGTAATTTGTTCAGAAAACCCGATTCGGCTTTGGGAATTTTGGTTTTAATTTAACAATATTAAATTCTATCTATGAATTATTTTAAGCAAAGGGATAGTAAGACAGACAGTTGACTGGGAAGAGAGGAATCCTTCCCAGATCAAAACCTTTAAAAGGGGATTTATAATCAGAAGATTTATATCACATAATATCTAGCTTACACTAGCTCTTTTGTCATTGTATGGCAGTTTTGTACAAATATATCTGGTGCTGCTGCAAGGAAAGTCTTCTTAATTATATTTTGTTTTCTTGTATTTAAATTATTTAATGTAACTTTTTCTTAATATCTGTATACTTAATTTTGTTATTTTAAATTTTCTTTTTAGACTCAAAGTATATTTAAGTAATGTGATTAATAGAACTATTTGTTCATTGCTATTCTGATTCGCTTACAAAAACAGATTTTTATTCTTTAATTCACTGCAATATTGTTAATGATAATTATACTATTTACTTAGTTCTATAAAAACTTGTCCTTTTTCTACATTTTGTTTAATTTTAGTGTAGGATTTTTCTCTCTCTCTCTCTCTAAGCCTATTTTTTAAAAAATATTACATGTTTCATGTTCATGCTTCAACTACGATCATTTTCGTAAAAAGAGGTGGTGAAGAGGGGGGAGGGGGACCCCACTTTTTACTTTTACGGGGTATCGGTAGGGGGACAAACTACCCCGTTTCAGAGTAGCGGGGGGATGGGGGAACGTCACTCCTTTTCTTTGTAGTGGTGTGGACGACCTTGTACGAGCAGGATTTTCTACTGGAGACGAAAGAAGCCAAAGAAGCGTTACATACCAGAGCGTGATGTTCATTCAACTTCACTCTCCAGCAACACGCGCCAATAGAACTTATCACTTCAAAATTTTTTTTTTAAAGAGTATGAAAGCTCGACAGCCTTTTCATATTTTGACTAATACTTAACGCTGACGTTAAAAAATCATCTACTTATATAGGAATAAAAAGTAATACACATTAATAATAACTCAAATAAAATTTGAAGCGCAAAACTTATTTTTTGGCCTGGTAATGAATTATAATAGCGACAAAATGCTTTAACAAAATAATAAACTCTAACAAAAATACAACCTTTAAAATAAAAATAAACATTTTATAATTATAAATGCAAAACAACAGAATTTACTCAAAAAGTACAATCTAATATAAATAAATAACAAGGCACAAATCTTGTGAAACAAAATGTATATAAATCAGTCCTTCTACTAAGACTATGTAATAAACTCTAACGTAAAATACAATGTATAACGCGCACTTTTAACTCAAAAAGTAAGATCGAAATTTAAGGTTGCGTGTTATAAGCCGGGTATAAAAATGAGAGCTTTAAAAATACAAAAAAGATGAGCATAGAAAAAGATCAGACTTTTACATATATCGAAATACTGTTTCTGTGAAAAAAAATAACATTTATTATGAACTTAAAGGGTTGTTATTCTGAAAGTATACTATTTTTATTAAAGCTTGGAATAATATTTGAATAAAGGACTTCAAAACACAAGATCATTGCGCACATGCATTTCAGGTTTCTTCGTAAAAAAGGGTGTGCGTGTTATACGGCGAATATGTTTAGGGGCACGTTATACGCCAGATTTTACTGTAGGGGTATCTAAATAAGTCAGTAACAGCCTCCGAAAACCAGTGATCACTTTTGTCTAGTGGTATGTTACGTGCTTACGAATCCATAGATAGAGCGGGTTCTAATCCCCGTCAAATTCTTCCGATGATACAGTATAGGACAGTTCAATAATACATAAACTTTCTAAAACATTTAATTAAGTGTCGGCTCAATTTCAATATCCTTCTTCTCCAGAAGGGGAAATCTTTTCATGTTAAACTATTTTCATTCCGTGTTAAGAGGGGGAAAAAAACTCATGAAAATACATAGTAGTTTGTCAGGATCACATTGTATTATTTCGTGTTATCTGATGTTTCATCTCAAGCGTTTTCGTATAAAATGAATTTCACTGTGATATGGACCTTTTAAAGTTAAGTGTTTTCAATAAATCTTGTTAGCCGCGAGTTTTTATTCATCTTCTTTAAAGGTTCATTTTTGCGATAATGAGTGGCAACGAATCATGCACGTGTATCTTGTTTAGATTTATTTTGAAGCAGCATTTTACACACGCATCGCTTAAAAAAAATGACAAAGATGGATGAAGATGGTCTTATATTAAATTTGACTTCCGAAAAGCCGAGTGAACCAGCGGAAAATAATGTCTCTGCTTCAAAAGTGAGCTTTGTATTGAGTTATAGAAATTTTGTTCGTGATGCTTGAAATAGAATGAAAATTTAGTTAAAGTGTAGTATATACAGTGGCCCACAAAAGTGTTCGTACACTTGCATTTTCTTATAAAATTTAATGTTTTCGACTAATAAAAATTAATATATTGTAATTGTAATTTTTTTATGATATATGCAACTTATTCTTAATGGATTAGCATAATTATTTTTTTAAAAATAGTATAACTATTTTTTTAAAAAAATTAATTATCAAAAAGCTTCTAAAAATTACGCCGCAAAAGTCTTCGTACACTTAACAAAAATCTCAACTTAGCTTTAAATATTGTATTTCTTTCTTAATTTAGTACTTAGTAGGATATCTTTTAGTGTCCACAACAGCTTTTAAGTGTCTTCGTATAGATTTAAATCAGTTTTTTGTAATTTCTGCATCGATTTTCCACAATTCTTCTGTGATTATTGTTTTTACATAACAATATGTGTTTATTTGTCACGTTTTCTTTTTTTTACATCAGAATCTCACTAAATATGTTCTACTGGGCTAAATAAAGTGATTGAGGAGGTGTTTTCATAATTTGGGGACAGTTATAGACACCAGTGGTGTACAATGAAAACAGTGTACTTGGCGTCATTACCCTGTTAAAAAATTAAGTAGTCTCCATTATCCAAATTTCGGGCGGGTAATTTAAAATTTCTCTTTAAGATAATTAAATAGAGCTCATGATTCATAATACCATGAAAAAATACCAAATTACCTAATTCTGAAGCCAATTTATACCTCCACGCTATATGCTGAAGCATGGAAGTGAAGGAGTTCTTGTTCCACATAAATTAATTGGATTAAACTCCTTATTTTGTGATTTACAAGCTATTATAGGCCCATCGGAACCAAAAATGTTGAATTTTCTGCCATCCTAATCAATTTGTTGTCAATTTTGAATTTTCTGAAACTTAATTCCAAGAATCTAGTTGGATCAGTAAAACATGGAAGTAGAAGTGTTCTTGCGTGGGGGTGTAAATTGGCCACAGAATCAGGTAATTTGGTATTTTTTGTTGATATTGTGAATCAGGTGTTCTATTTAAATATTTTAAAGAGAAATTTTAAATTATCCTCCCAAAATTTGGATATTGGAAACGACTTAATTTTTTAACTGGATAATGACGCCAAGCACCCTGCTCTCAATGTACGACACTGGTGTCTCTATAACTGTCCCCAAATTATGAAAACACCTCCCCAATCACTTTATTTAGCCCAGTAGAACATATTTGGTGAGATTCTGATGTAAAAAAAAAGAAAACACTATATATAAATGCATAATGTGAAGTAAAAACAATCACAGAAGAATTGTGGAAAACCGATGCAGAAATTACAAAAAAACTGATTAAATCTATACCAAGATGCTTAAAAGTTGTAGACACTAAAAGATATCCTACTAAGTACTAAATTAAGAAAGAAATACAATATTTAAAGCTAAGTTGAGATTTTTGTTAAGTGTACAAAGACTTTTGTGGCGTAATTTTTTAATAGCTTTTTGATAATTAATTTTTAAAAAAAATAGTTATACTATTTTTAAAAAATTAATTATGTCATTCCATTAAGAACAAGTTGCAGATATCATAAAAAAATTACAATATATTAAGTTTTATTAGTCGAAAACATTAAATTTTATAAGAAATTGCAAGTGTACGAACATTTTTGTGGCCCACTGTATATATATATATGTAATAATTCCCTCTAAAACATACTTTTAATTAAGTCTCTTTAATGATCCATAAATAATCTTTTATTCTTAGGTTTAAAATAAAACATTGTAATCTTAATCGTAATCGGTTAAACAAAATCTGATGTAATTGCGCTCTCTTTCTCTGTTTGCTGCCATCACGTAAGATTGTAAATACTTGCTGCTTTTTTTGTCTTTGTGTTGTGTCCTCCAAAATGCCACTGGCTATGCAAGGTTAACGTAACGTAATTGTGCTTTAATCTGTTAATGTGTGCTCATAATAAAGGAGGTAAAGCTATTCTGAAGATGTCATTACTAAATCAACATTGATACTTTCTCTACACCGGCCAACACTACTTCAATCCATTACATATATATATTGGGGGCCACTTGGTGCAGTCCTTTTTTTTTGGCGACTAAAAGCGGTCGCCTAGGCACTTTTTTCGGAATTATTTATTATTTATTTTAGAATGAATTCGATATCTTACCATGACATTTTTTGATTAAAATCGCCAAATCCGAAGGAAAATCGCTAAATCCAATGTGGCCCCCTCATACTACACTTGAGCCTTATCTGTGAAATATTTGGTTAAAGAGAAGTATAGGGTACTATACTTGCGGAACTCGGATATATTTTTGTCATCAAGCAGTCGATATGTATAGATAGACATTAAGAATTTATAATTTAGTTACTTTTTCCAATACAATAAACGTTTTATGCTACAAACATTCTTAAAAACAACATAGACAACAAACTCATTTTAAATTCGAATGTTTTCGTTTTTGTAAAAAAAATTGTTGGATTTTAATAAATTAAAGAACAAGTTTCTTGGTTGTGATATAAGAATTAAACAATATTGAGGCAATAAACCTTGCCTTTTTCTTAATTTTGATCTTCGGAACAAAGATAAATCTGTCAAAAAATGTGGAATCTAAGGTCTTAAAATAAAGAATATAACTTTTTGATTTTTTTTTGACACATTTGATTTTTTTTTTACACTTTGGAATGTAAGAAATTGATTCTCATACCTATGTGCACCATGTAGCAGTTTTTTGATGGAAAGCACCACAAACTGTGAACGAAGTAATTGTAGGTTCTGGTCTCCATATCTTTGAAGGTCAATCTGCTATTAATTGAAAGAGGATGAAATTCTACATTTTACTGGTCTTTTGAGCAATTTGAAATAACAATAGAAACCTCTTTAATATTGTCCTTGGACTGAATGAGAGTGTCCCTCAATCTGCGCTACATTACGTGAAAAATATACCTGTTGGTTCCCTTTTCCTTAAAATACCTATTACCATTCACTCTTTGGTTGAAGTGTTGAATAGGGTCCCCCCTGTGGTAAAGTCAATTTTTCTGCGACTGAAATTGGTTGCCAAGCAGGGAAAAAAAATATATATAAATTTTGGCAAAATAAAAAAAAAAAAATGTTTCTTATTAGTCCATAGTATTCTTATCTTTATTTTCATTGCAAAATTCCAGTCGCCAAAAAAATTGTCTTTGCCAAGGGCCCCCTGTTCTACACTTTAATCTGAAGTTCTATTGAAAACAACAGAAAATGGTTACTGATATTTGTTACTCTCTTACTGATAATGATTACATTTTTGTTACAATATTTAGCAATTTATTGCTAATCAAACTTGCTTTACTAATCAGATGGCACTTTGTATAGGTAAATTCCTATTATAGCCCACCCCCTTGGCGAAGATTTTTTTGATCCGCGCCAAAGCACGATTTTCAAACTCCGACCGACGGAACTGGGAAAAATATGACGTTGTTCCTGGAAGAGCAAAGAATGGTAAATGAATAAAAACAACTGAAATTGAACTGTTCAGCGAAGCATATGAAAGGCATACTAAAATTGAAAAAAGTGGGAAAACTTACGTGCTTATGAAGGAACGTCTTTCTCCATGGGAGGGTACAATGTGGTGATTGCATGGAGAAATTCCCAAAAAACGCCATAATCCATCAAATGCTATCTCTGGTGTCACCACATATATTCTGCTAAGTAGTGATCGAATTCATCCTGATTGTAACTGAATCTTATCTGTGAAATGATTTGGTTTTGTTGTACCCCCTAGGAGTTCATGACACTTCTCTCATAGACATTAATCTTGAAGGAATTGAAATCACTGTTGGCTTTTTGAACCCCATATTCACTATCATTAAAATTTGGTTTATACTTATGTAATCTTCAAATCAATTATTCTTTCTCATGATACTTCTTAAAATAACGTTTATTCATTTCTTTGTGGTATTCTCAGATTCATTCATCAGTTGAATCCTTCTCAATTAAATACAGGATATTTTCTCAAACTGAACATTCAATATTATTTGAAATCAAATCTTGAGCATTGCATCATTTTACTATAAGTATTTTTTCTTTGTGTTTTCTTTGTGTATTTTGTAAATAATACTTTTCAGTGATACTGTTTAGGAAAATTAATCAAAAGAAAATGGACCGCCCGCCAAAAAAAAAATAATTAAAGGATACAAATTTTTGACAAGTAATGAATATCATTACCATATCTTCATGTAGTTTTTTAAAAACAGAATTGTTTACTCAAAAAAAAAAAAAAAAAAAAAAAAAAATTGTTGTCTTTTTAATAACATTTGCCAATTTTAAATGACTATTAATGAGAGATGATGATAGATGAGAGATAAATGAGATCTGCAGCTGAGATTATTAAACCCTATTCAAACAATTTGGTTCTTCATTGTTTTAAATTGTTAAAATGAACAGTTTGCTAGAATGAAATAATTATTGCACTGTGAAAACTAAAAAATGTCAAATTCAAGGGGTACCATATTGTACTCTTTAACCTAAATTTTGAATTATCTACAACTTTTTTCCCTCTCTGTGTCATTAAAAATGATAAAAAACATGTCATATTCTTTTATTTAATTTTTTACAAACATTTACAATTGGTAGCATGCCATGCCTTTTTACAAGAAAAGTACTCCAAAGTTTATTCAAATACTCTTATCATTTATTAAAAAAATCTTGTTATCTTTAATTATTCTTTTTCATAGATTAATAAATATTTTCCATTTTTTAAAGAAGTTTTCATATTTATCATAACAAGTCTTGCTTTTGATGTGAAGTAATGGCATCTTTATGTAGAAGAATATGAAATAAAGGAACTTTATATTTTTTTTCTTCAGAGCTTCAATGGCTTTTGTCATTTTGATATTGCATGCATTTTAGCTACTTTGGAAATAGTCTCACATTGAAGATGTCGGTCCAGGAACCTTAATTCATAAATACAGTTATCGTAGCATGCCTTATTTTATCAGAGCTCTTCAAAACATAATCATTTGGCAAATGAAGTACATTGTTTTACATTTTATTTTATTGAAATTTGTATACAGTATGATTGGTCAATAAAATAAACTGTGCTTTAAAGTTTCTTTTTTTAAAAAACTTTTTTTATTGTAATTTAATTATTTTCCTCTACATCTTTTCAAAGTCCTTTAAAATTAAAGTCTTGTAATTGGTTTTGACTTAAAAATAAAATCCTGTTGACTTTTTTTTGCCAAATTAGATAAATACTGTAAGATTATGCAATATTCACTAATCATAAAACCCCTTTTTTTATTTGTATATAGAATTTGTTTAGTTTTGTTTTCATATTCTCAATGGAACAGACACATTTATTACTTGTTCAAATGAAATTAAGGATTTTGGGGCTGCCAAAAAGATTGTTGTAAGTTGGGTTGAAATTATGCTAACTTGATTGACAAGATTTTACATGTGTATCTCAATTTAAATTAACTATGTTCTTAATCTTTTTGTATACTTTAAAGTACTTGTGTTCAGTACTGGTCAAATTATTGAACTTCTTTTAAAATGAAATGAAATATATTTACGTCATTGAAGAATTAACTTTTTAAATGGTAATTGAAGAAAGCAAAAAATTACTGTATTGCACCATGAGTATTTAGTATAATTACTTTTAGTCTTAATAAAATCCAACATTTTTTGAGGCATAGTAATTAGGTATGAAGTTTCAACTTGTATAAAATTGTCTTAGGAATGAAATTTTTTAAACTGTTTTAATCTATATTTCTAAAATATCCAGAGTTTGGTGTTACTGTATTATATGTTTTTCTTTCAATTCCTACTATTAGTTCACTCTCTCCCTATATAAATAATTATATATCTTGTGTGTTCAAATTTTCAATTGTTGATAAAATACTTTCTATTCATTGAAAGTAGGAATTGACTTAAATTTTTTTTTATATTACTTACATATATATTTAGAGTCAATTAGTTCCTTTGTAGAACATTCATGGTTTTATTAATTTTTTCAACTATAAAAATTTTATGCTTCATTCAATTAAAAAGATGCTCCATGTTAAATTTTTAAAAAAATATGCTCAATCTCTTCATTTAATGAAAAAATAATCACCTTTTTGAATTTTAAGTAATTTTCTTTTCATGACCAAAATTAACTTAAATTTATTAAATTTGAGTTTTTGATAAAAATTCACAATTTGTAATTAGTAACAATTTTTGTATAATGAAGTAAGATACTAATTTAAATATGCTATCTTTTTTGTACATTTTGGTAGCTCAAACTCAACAATCATATGCTTGCAATACAAGATACCATTTTAAGATAAAATATTAAATTATTAATATGCAATTTTTGTTATAGGAACCTAGAAAAAAGGACATTCAGTCTGTATTGCCTACAGTTGAAAAGAAATTTTTGAAGACAAAGAAAAAGGAAGAATTACCAAATTCTCCGGGGAAAAATGCAAAGGATTTTCCGATTAAATCAAAATCTCATGCTCCACATGTATCAATTTTTACTGGATCAGGCATGACTATGCCCTTAATAGTGTTAGTTATCTTCTCGTGTATTTTCTATTTTGAAATAAATTCAAATTTTTGTAATTGTTTTGTATGTAATAGATAAAAAAAGGAACTATATGGAAGAAAGAAATATTCTGGCCTACATGATTAAACAGTATTAGAATTTTCTTTTGGATAAATTATTTTAAAAAAAAGGAAACTAGAAAAAATTACCAGAAGTATCATAGAATTAAAAAGTTATCAAAATAATAAAGGAAGTTTTTTAAAAAAAATTATGAATATTTATTTTAATGTCAAGTGAAAGGTGAAAAATTTCAATGAATTCAATAATTTTGGATTGTTTAATTCAATAGTTAATGGTTCCTTAAAATTGCAGCTTAACTTGAATGAAATATAAAACTAATTTACTGTTAAAAAAAATTGAAATGCTTCATTGAAGAATATTTTAGAAAATCTTAAAGAAAAATGTGTTGATATTTTCTTAAAGTTTATGAAATTATAAAACTTTGATTAATAGTGAGAACTTTAACATTTTCTAAAAATGGTCACTTTTTTTCCTACTGAAAAGACTTAAAAATTACTTTTAGTCTACTTTTTAGGTAGATAGGAAATTATAGAAATTATAATGGTTTCGTATTTCATCTATAATAATGTTTTCATATTTTATTTTTTCGTGCATGAAAATAGGGTATTTCTTCCATTTTGCTGGCACAAATCTTGCCAATCAGACTTTATTGGTGACAATATACTGTATTCATGTAAAAAATATTGATAAACATTTGTTCTAAGAATTTTTTACTTCAGAAGCATAAACATTTTATATTTAAAATTTTTTCGGTTGAGTCGCTATTTGTTTTGAAAAAATGCAGCAGTAAAATGTTACCAGTAGGAATATTCCGTTTGGCATCTGTTGTATTATTTGTGGCTACTATTACCTGCGCCTGCAAAATGAAAATGTACCAAAAATAGTTTTAATATAATTTTTAATATAGTTTCTCTATATTTATATTGTGTTAATCTTCTTCTTAACTATTATTTATCAAACAATTTATTAATAAGTTTTTTTAAAGCAACAATATATAAATGAAATGAAACATTTAATTTAAAAAAAAAAAGATTTGAATTAACTTTTACAAGGTTTTTTAATAAATTTTTTTTTTATGAGACTTAAAATAGAAAACTGAAAGTTTGAGTAACCTGTAATAATTCTATGTAGTGATGGATATTATATATATAATATTGAAAATGTTTTGTTTATAATGTTTTTCTAGCATGATTTTGAAATGCATTATTTTGTACCCTTTCATGATATTTAAATGTAAGATACAGTACATATAAATTTGTATTTATTATATATTCATCTAGAAAGAAGCAGAAAGCAGTATCAGAGCAACTTTTTACTGAAAAATCCTTTGAGGATTTTAATCTTCATCCACATTTGGTATGTGTTAGTTTTCTTCTATTCTTATTAAAACTGTAAGATACTATTTTTCCTTTCTTCCTTGAATATATATTGTGGTAAGAAAATTATAAAGTATTTTTTAATTATTAAATTCATTTGATTTTTTAATCAAAGAAATTTCTTCATTTTTATTAAATATCTAGATTGGGAATTTAAAAAATTTTTTGAACTTGTTATTAAAAGTTACTTATCGCATGAGAACTGGTTATTTAAATTTATAGCCATGTTTTCAATTTGTTTCTTCTGTTCATAGAGAGAATAAAGAAAATGGTTTATTAAATTGTGTCAGTTGTTAGTTAAAAAGTGGTCCAAAACTTTTAAAATTTCTTTTAAAATATACAATTTTTCAATGGTTAATTTTAAATGTATTATCTACTTGCTAAATGAAAAATCTAATCTTATGATTATTTTTGTTATTTCAAATATTTTAATATTCATTTTTTATTTAAATTGTTTTATAATCTATTAATTTTTATTTTAAATTGAATATAAACTTGTCTAATATTTTTGGTACTGTTGATCAATTTTGCTAAATTCAAAAGTGTTGCCAATTCAAAACACATTGCCAAATGCTGTCATAATTATTATTATTGTTGTGTTTGAACATGATTTTCTACTACTGGCTGCACATCACAAGAGTTTTGGTAAGGGTTTTTGATTGATGAAATTAGTCAATAGTATTATTCAAAAAAGTACCATATTTTTAAACATGCTATTTGGTTTCCATTTGTTTCATCAAACACTTCTTTAGGTTACAAGTTAAGCTTTGAAATTGAGTGTGTAATTTAGATACATTTAATTTTATCACTTTAAATTAGTTTTAATGAATATGTAATTGTACAAGAAATTTTATATTACCAAAAGTATTGGTTTTTCCAGTGATAATTTGAAAATAAAAAATTTAGGGTAAATTAACTGTTTAATTATTTTTTTAGGTTTCATGTTTAAAAAGCCGATTAGAAGTTACAAAAGCCACTAAGGTTCAAGAAGAGACAATACCTATAATTTTAAAAGGTCGTGATGTTCTTGTCAAATCTTGTACTGGATCTGGTATGTCTTTATCTTATTTTATTTTTTGGAATAGCTAGTTCTGTACAGAATTGTTATATGAATCATTTACACAGTATTTATTTGCTGTTTATTTTGCTCATTATAACTTACTGATTTTGATTTTAAAAATTTATATAAAATTATGAAGAGCATTCTCTCTTGATTAAAAATTTAGATATTTAATTGAGATGACTGTTTTAAAAAAGTTCAGTTTTTAATAATTTGTCAAAATATATTAAAAGTTATGCTAAAATTTATTTAAAGCTTTATTAGTATGTTTTATAAAAGCTTTTTTTTTTATTTGATAAAATTAATAAATAATACCTTTAGCTGAATGGATTACGGAAAAAAATGGGCCATAGCTATGAGGGAGAACTCTTGAGAAATATTTATGGATTAGTATTGTTTATAATGATATGCACAATGGGCTAAATTCATAGACAAGCAATGTCAAGTCATAATTGCATGATAAGGTTATAAATATTAACACGAATAATGTTAGTATGTAAAATTCCTATACATACACTGCTGACATCTTGTGTGATTTAGCTATATTCCTTATATATATTCAATATTATCATATTTTATACATTATTCTAGAATAGATATTAAATAGGAAAAACTCATAATAATTTTTTTATATGACTTATATTCTAGTTTATTTGTTTTATTAAGTTAGTTATCTCTTATAATAGTTATCACGTGATGATGAGTGTACTCGTCAATCACAGAGTCAGTGTCATTAAAATATTGAATTAAAAAGAGGGGTTTATTTTATAAAATTGCCAATTTTATTACTAATACTTATTTATTTAACATAAACATGTATTATATACAGATTCGAAAAATGCCACCGATTTCATGGATATTTATGAATTTTAGTGGCTGTCAAAATTTCCGGACTGAGAGATTTGCTTCCTTCTTTACTAATAAAACATTTTGTACCTGTCTTGACACTAAGGAAGTTCTAGAGTAGGCGATGTAGGGTTGATCACAGTCCTTCTGACCAGAAAGCATCCTTGTCTAACCCACCCCAATAAATCAACTATTCTTTAGGAAGCTCAGCATTGAGCCATTACTCTAATGTCAGCTCATGGTTCTAACTTCAAACAATTGGCATTTACACCACTGAAAAACTAAGTAACTTCAAGTCAGCAGCTATCAATGGGCTCAGCACCTGGTCGGCATCACATACTTGTCCCATGACTGACCATATGTGAAGGAACCCAATTATAAAACAACTTTCCCACTTTTTTCTTTGCCTTATTAGGCTAAAATCTAAAAAACATTGTCATTGCGCATAAATAATTCGCTATATGGATTTATACCCTATTTCAGCGGATGCACACAGGGACTCATGAGTTCATTTTTGTCATATTTTTTATTTATTTTTTTTACTCCGGTCTAGCCTCAATGTATTCTAAACATCTTGAAATTTGAGAATATGTTTTGCTTTTCTCAAAAATTATGATTGAAATAGCCAATGGTTGCTACTTTTTACACACTTTCAAGTATACTAGTCATATCACAAAATCCTGCAACTTCTCCAGGACAAGTATATTCATCAATCACAGTTAACTCGTTAATAAATATACTTCGGTATTCCTATTAATACTGTTACTGAGCTTTTGAGGTGAGCTATAAATTGTTTTCTGTTTTAATTTAAGGCGGTTTACCCATGTAATGGTTTTAAAAAATCAAAAAAATTTTTTTTTCCATAAATTGCTTCCTTAACATGTTTAGAATACTGTGGTAAAATGATTTTTAAAATTCGAAGTCATTATAAAGAAGCAGGTGATAGAAGAGCAGTTGTTCGTAGAGCTTACTTAAGATTTTCATTGTTTCAATCAAACTTGAAACTTTAAACGTGTTTTTCTCAAAACTGTGTTTTTCAAACTTTCCTCTATCATATCTCAAGGACGGTTTGACCAAAATGACATCAAATTTATAGGGTAGACTCAGCACATATATACGCACCGAATGAACTACAATCATTCCAAAATTCAAAATATTTTTGTTTTTTAGAACAAAAACATAAAAAAACCCATGAAATTCGAAACTTTTTCTTCAGAAGTCTACCAAAAATCCAATTTTTGATATTTTCAATTGAGTGTAGTTCATTTGGTGCATTTAAGCTTATAGATTAAAATGCCTTTAATTTTTTTTATTTCGGATAAGCCAATCAGCCAGAATCATGGAGGAAGTGAACGTTGAGGCGGGTGTGTTCAGAGCCCTGAAACTCGCATTCTATTGGATATTTTTGACTAAACATTTATATACATACTTTTAAAACACATATAAATAAATAATAAAAAAACTTAAAAGTTCTATCTTTTTAATGGTCATAAAAAAAATTTCCCTAAGAATGCTTTAAAAACAGGCAGTAACATGGGTAAACTCCCTTAATCAAAATATCTTTTAAAACTGTCATGACTATGTAGCTATTTTATGGTTTTTATCTTGATTTAACTCATTGTTCTGAAATACAAAATAATCGATTTTTAATAATATTAATATTTTGTAATAAATTAAAAGTTGATTCTAAAAGATCAAAAGTGAAGGCAAGTCTTTACTCAAATTTAGTAGCTTTTTTTAAATTTCTGGAGAAAAATGTGAATGGGCAAATTATTTAGTATTTTTGAATATTGTTACCTATTATAAGTGCATAATTTGATTCCTATTTTTTTAAATCAACTTTGGATTTAAATTTGGATTTTCATTTTTAATGAATATATGCATTATTAAACTTTAATGATTATATACATTGTTAAACTTTATTGATTATATAATTATTTATTATTTTATGACTTGATATTCCTATTAGTATTATTACTTACTGACTTGTTTTGTGTTTCAAAATATATTATTGGTTGTATAATTATTTATCATTAAAATTTAAACTGATTCCGATGCATTAGGAGCAAAGGCAATAATATTTATTCTATGCAGTATTTGATAAAAAATAAAAAAATTTGTAAATTGAGGAAATTTTTCTTTGATTTTTACCTTTTGCATAGTATTAATTTGTAAATTATTAAATATTAATATTACTCTTTTTAAATTATAACAACATGTTATTAGGAAGTATGTACCTTTTGGAAAGGTGAACATAATTTTTAGAAAGTTAATTATCCTTTATTATAAATGTATTTTTTTACTACTTATTGATTTGGATACGAATTATGTATTATTCTAAATATAATTCCATGATTTATCAATACTATGGATTTCTGAAACAATTTAAACTTTTAAAAAAGGTTTTTAAAAAGAAGTTTATTTCTTGAAATCAGTGTGTGTAGAATATTCATGAATACGAAAATTTAAAATTTTAATTTCAAAGAATTATCCTTTTGTGAAAATGTATTTTTTTTCTTCACGAGTCACATCACTGCTATTTTTGGTCACGTAGTTTTCTTAAATTTTTTCCTTTGTATTTATATTCAATGATGCTATGTATCATTTCATATAAATTCAAAAATTAGTTATTTTATACAAAACTCATAATATTTGGCATGTAAAAATAATTTGGGGCATGAATTTATTATATGATTTATCATCCCTATGGATATTTGTTTTAAAATATATGTTACACTTTTTAAAAAATTTTCACAAGAGGTTTACTTTGGAGGGCCAAGTGTATACAAAATATTATATTCAATGCAAAAGTTTTTGATTAATAATTAAGATTTATCCTTTGATGAAAATGAATTTTCTTTTTACAGCATAATAAGTTACAAGTAAATTGTATATTTTTTAATTTTCAATGTGATTTTCCAATGCTATGTAAAGTATTTAAAGACACCTGAAATGATCCTGTAAAAAAATATTAATGTTTGATACCTGCTATTGTCTGACATGTTTAGTAAATATCCTAGAAATTTTGGAATTTTTTTTTAAAAATGGCTGTCTTCAAAGTTGAGGGGGAAAAAAAAAGAGAAAATACATGTTATGTATACTACACATATATACTTTTTATTTAAGTTAAAGAAATGAATCAAATTAAAAAATGGG
>BMAV01001946.1:175498-191320 GCA_019973955.1 Trichonephila inaurata madagascariensis | reverse complement strand
ACACACACACACACACACACACACACACACACACACAAGCTAAAACAAAATTTTTCATGAAAATTTCTCATATACATTTCTCATTTATTGTTAGATAGCCAGTTTCAATTAATAATTATATTCATTTTCATATTTTAAATTTCTTGATATATGATTTTAACATTTATTATAAGTAATTTATTTTGCATTAAGCATGCATTTTTTAAAATTATTTTTTGTATTCTATTAAAAAACTATAAATGATATTGCTTCATTGTGTACATGAGAAGAATACTTCTTTTAAGAGATGTGTACTAACAGTTATTTTTGGTCAGCATCAGCTTCAATTTGCATTAATACTGATATATACATACACACATATATAAAGTTGAAGCATTATTATTGTACTCTAATTCTTGAAACTACTGATCTATAAAAATTCTTAACATGCTGTAGGATCTTTCTGAAACTATCATTTAGTAACATTTCAGGTATGCAAAGTTATAAATATTTTGTAAAATTTTGTGACATAAAAAAATTTATTCAAGATTAAATTGAAAATCTATCATATTTAAATCAAGCCAATATATCCATACAATTTAAACAAATAAAAATAATATATTAAAAACATCAGTATTCTTCTAACATTTACACTGAAATGGTTTTTCATGAACAACAAAAAGGAAACTTTATCTAAGTATTAGAAAATCTCTGTTGAATCAGGCTATTTTCATAAATACTAAAAATTTCTAAATTGAAAAAATGAATTCAATGCCACAAACTTTGCTAGCTATTATACAGACTACTGAATATATTTCAACCCATATCCTGCACCTCAACATTTAAGAATATAAAAGTAATATATATGTTTGAAGTAAAAATGACTACAATCAATCTGCAGCCCCATTGCATATAATAATAATAAATGTATGAGATTGGCAAAATAAATGTCCATGTGGCTCTCTCAAGCCACATGGCTGCAGTTGTCATATGATAGGGGACGTCACATGAATTTAGTACTCTTTAGTGAAAACAGTTATCTTTGGTGTTTACTTCAAATCCATTTACTGGAAAAAAGGATTCTATTTTTAATTTTAAACAAGTATTTTTTTAAATCTATTTAAATTTAGTTTCATAAGTTTTATGTTGGTAATTGCTAAGAAGTAGATTTAAGTAATTTTGTAAGATAGCTTTCAAATATTTTATGATCATACTAACTAAAAGAATGTGTTGAATTTCAGGCAAAACACTTGCATATGCCATTCCTATAGTACAGAAACTTCAAGAAATTGAACCAAAAATCAAGCGAGCAGATGGTGTTTATGCTTTAATCATTGTTCCAACCCGAGAGGTATTGTTAATAAAGATTGATATTTTTTTACCATTTATTTTCTTTATCTTAATTGGCATAGCTTATTTCTATAAGTTGAAATACTTATTTTCTTTTTTAATCTAGCTAGCATTGCAGTGTTTTGACATCTTTTCGCTGTTATCTAAGGTAAACACTTATTAGCTCGTAAATCTTGTTACAAAGGTTTTTAAATAACCTCATCTTTGCAGGTGATATTTATGTGATAGCTTTTATTTCTTTGAGTGGGCTGTTTTTATGAAATGATCATCTGTTATTTTTGTTCTGCATAATGTAATAAATATATTAACTTTTGAAGGATTAAATATGTGTATTTAGTGTATAAAATTTTATATTTTATTCAATCTAAATCAGTTTGTGTATTGTAGATTATAACAATAGGATATAACTGTGGTTTTATACTAGTGTGAAGAGCTGTCAATGTCTTCTCTTTAAATGGAAGTTTATTTTTCTATGTTTAAATTTATATCTTCTAACTAATTTAAGTGAAACTTGCCCAATATGGGCTATAGTCTGTTAATTTGTGAAATCATTTCAGTGTAATATAAGACAGTTAAGTGGAAATATTTGTGCAAAAAATATGTAAGAAAAATCTGAACACATTTTGGTGATTTAAAAAAATAAAAGGCAGATGTCTTAAAAATGATGTAAAAAGATTTGGTTTTATTTAAAAAATTTTTAGACCAAATCTTTTACGATTGACGTGTTAGAGTATCTATTGGTGTAGAACTGATGCAAACTGTTTTGGGAGCATTAAAAATAAGTAATATTTTACATTGCAGACTTATGCTATAGTTGATTTATTAATTGCTCCATTGAAAAATTATTTATTATAATGTTTTTTCTTTCAGGCACATACTTGGATTGTTCCTGGTTATTTAATAGGTGGTGAGAAGAAGAAATCAGAGAAAGCTCGGTGAGTGATATTTAAAGAAGTTAAACTGTAATTCCACTAAATGTATGGCAGAAGTGTGTACTATTGAATAGTTTATTTTAGAGGAGAAAAAGTATATATATGTTTTAATTTTCAGGTTAAGGAAAGGAATTAACATCCTTATTAGCACTCCTGGTCGCTTGTTGGATCATCTGGATACTACAGCTTGTCTGTCATTAGAGAAACTTGCATTTCTTGTAATAGATGAAGCTGATAGGTAAGTAAAATATACATATTGTTTTGAAAATGGGAGAAAAGACAAGCGCACATTATTATTCAAATTGAAAAAGCAATAGAAGTTTAAGTTATATACTTTGAAAGTTTTATTAGTATCAATGCTTCCACAAAAAGTTGTCAATTCATTTATATTTTTAATGACAAAAAGTTTTTTTTCTTTTACATAACAGCAAATGAGGCAAACTGCTTTTTAAAAGGAAATATCACAATATAAATACTTTTTACTTGTTTAATAACATTTTATGTAGTGTGTTTAACATTGATATTTTCACAAATTGGGTTTATAAGTCATAATACAAATTTCTGTATGTTATAATTTCTGATACATAAAAGAACATTGGAGGGGACAGGACTTAATAATCTAAGAAATTAAGTTTTAATGAACTTATGAATAATCTTAATGAACTCAAACAGGATGGGATTATGTGAAATATAGGCTAAGTGATAAGGCTATTATCACCTTTAAAAGTATTTTTTTTAGTCTAATGAATATCAGTTATGTACTTTAAGAAAATAGTCTACTAATTTTATAAAATACACTGTGCACTTAATTATTGCTTTATCTAAAAGTATGGAATATGAGCATGGATGGTGGTTATATATCTCTCTATATAAAAAAGATTTTCTTGAGATGATGTCATAAATTTATTTATCTCACATTTAAGAGCAATGAGTATGAACAATGGTATAATTTATACAATAAGGAGTTAGTCTGCCATTACGCCAACAGGGTACCTCCCCTAGTATAATATAAAAATATATGTTATGAAATATATTATATGTTCTATTGGTTATATACAACTTTTGAATTTTTTTTCAAATTCTAGCATTGATTGATAAAATGGTTAATTTTTTTCCTTTTATTTTTGACTCTTTATATTTATGTTTTGAAATCTATATGAAGTGTGATATATACACAATGTTGAGCCAAAACATTATGAACATCCCCACATTTTTCAATGAACTAGTGTGGATGAGGTGGAGGGCAGGTGATTAAGAGGGAATGGTATTTTACTACTACTGGAGAAAGCAAGGATTAATTCTTGCACTTAATTTTGCATGAGTTTGGAAAGACTGCTGTTCTGAGCAAATTTGAAACAGGGCCGATTGTAATGGCCCCAAAACTTGGAATGAGTATCTTTATTTCTGCATGACTGGTGACTTGTTTGAAATATTTCCCTGTTAATATCTAAGCAAAGTGGGTAAATAATAGGGAAATTAGCAGTAGACACCAAGCTGTTTTACATCCACTTATCATCAAAGAAAAAGGACGTCAGAAATTATCCAGCTCAGTAAAGCAAAATCGGTGTCAGGCAGTGATTCTGTTGATAGCCTAATACATTCTAGGTCCAAGTGCAAGTGTTTTGGAATGCACAGTTTAGCAGATGTTCATTCTCAAGCAAAATTACTCAAAGGATGTTTATTAACCCAAACTGTCACCAGTGATTAATTTGCAGCTAGACATTCGGCTTTTGTTAGCATACTATTTATGATGATCTTGTTTAGATTCTACACAATCCATTATTTGTTTTTTCAAGACAGTGAATCTTTTTAGATATATTGAGTAATTTCTGCTTCAAAGTTTATCATTCTGGAAGACATTCCTAATGACATAATTGATGTCATCAGTCCTTTGAAGTTCTCGGCTGAACTGAAGAAAAGCTGCAGTCTGGTTTATGGTTTCATATTTATGAGTATTTGTGGCAAAGCAAATAGCTAGAAGCTTCTTGGATCATTTTCTTTATTCAGATTTTGAAACTAGGTCTGAGAATGCTTTGACTATGGTAATACCACAGTAGGCAATGAACTCGTATGGTCAGATTTAAAAAAAGCTGTCATATTATAAGAGGAACTGATCAGAATAGGCACTAATGAAGATATTAAAGTCAAGTTTAGATATGCACATCATTAATTTTGGTTTTAAAAAGATGTACCTATTATGTATCCCGAATTATGGAATAACGTGAGAAAGTTTTTAATTGCTTTTCCTGGTGAGAAGGAGTTTGAGTGCAGTTACCAATCTCCAAAACAAAAAAAAGATGGGGGGGGGGGGCGGGGGAAGGAGACTAACCGATTAGATTCAGAGTTAAACCCAACAACATAGATGCCAAATGTTGAAAATTTGTTATTCAAGCATCAAATTCATTCCTCCCATTAAAAGTGTTTGTTGCTCAGTTATTTATGTATTAATTAAATTTTAATCTAAAATCAATTGACATGTTTTTCTTAAGTTTTGTACTCTGTACTTCACTATGGACAGTAAGTAATACTTACTTTAAAGTAAGTATTTCTATACCTGCCATCAAAAAGGCATATAAGTTGATAAATTTGCAAAATTCAATAGTAAGTAAACAGGGGTCTACCCTAAACCGAAAAACATGATAAGGGTTCTATGAGACAACAACTTTTGTTAATCTCTGGATTAGACTTTGGACTCTTCAAGGAGTGCAATCTTTACTTCCCAGACAGTAAACGTAAGCTATGAACCTGCTGAATGCATTGTTCAAATAAATCCCAAGCCTGTTGGATAAGATTTAGATCAGAACATGCAGGCCACTCCATGCTCAGTATTGTTTCAACTTCAAGAAAGATCTTCATGAGCTGTTTGATTTCTGGCATTATCTTTCATTAAAAGAAAGGAATCCCTAATGGATGCAGGTTAAAATATGATATGGAATCTAGGATCTTGTTTGCATACATTTGAACTGTCAAATTGCCATTCCGTATGATGTGTAGGCCAGTATGTCTGCCTATGCTGTGATTCTAGTCCATATCATCAAACCACCTAGTCCGTAATGTGGTCTTTCCGGATGAATATTGGGTTATTTCAAGTGCTTCTTTCTCGCCATGCCAAAATATGTCTGGCATTATACTCTAAACTGAATCCCGACTCGTCCATAAACAGCACTTGACTCAAATCAATTTGCATCCAATCTTGATGTTCAGCAGCTCACTCTTTGGGCTGCATGGTGTCTTGCTGTCAACGAACACAAACCATTGGCCTATGTGCATAGACCACCCACATGATGCCCATTTAAGAAACTGTCTTTGAATCTGTGTAGCATTGTCTGTTCTGTCTCCACCAGCTGTTAACAGAATATATTGGTTATTATTGCTGTTGTAGTATATAGACAACCTTGTCCTGACCAACGCCAAACATGCCCTGTTTCTTGGAATTGATTACAGCCTTGTAATGGCACTTCTTGCTTTAACTAAATTGTTATGCTTTTTATATTATTTTTAAAATTATCTTTTCATGAAGCTAGACCTATTTGAATAATTTCCTTATTACTTGTATAAAGATATATTTCCTTTATTTTTTAAAACCTTGTAGAGTTTTATGATGATCTTTTGATAGCAAATTTTTGATTACAAAAAATTTAGCGATTTCTTTATCTGCGAAATATTTCTGTTTATTTTCAGATTATTGGAGGAAGGCTTTGAAGATGCTGTTGCAAAAATTGTTTCGAAATGTAATAAAAATCGCCAGTCTGCTCTTCTTTCTGCTACTTTAACAAAAGGTATTAAAATTATGTTACTACTATAATTTCTTAAGGACTATTGCAGTTACTTTAAATTCTGATTAATATTAAAAGTTCATGTGTTTGCTTTAATTTTTATGTTAGCTTCATGCATGTGTTGTATTTATAAAAATTATATTTTATTTTGTCGTTTTAAATAGATTTTTCTGTTATTGTATGCTAATGTCTTGTTTTTTTAAATTTTAATTTAGTGCCTGTTTCTCAGAATTTTATGATCTGTGAATACAATTTTTGTATAATCAAATATTCCTTTCAATATTCTTTAAATTTTTTTAGAAGTGGAAAATTTTGCTGGAATGAGTCTTTCTCAACCTGTTTATGTTGGTACATTGAAAGAAGATGTTGTAGAAAGCCAAGAATATGCTGTTCCAAATAATTTAAAGCAATTTATAACTGTAGTTCCTATCAAACTACGATTGGTTACCTTGTCTGGTTTTATTGTTGACAATTGCATGAAATTTGGTTTCAAAGGGCTCATATTCATGAGTTCCCAAAATTGTGTAGATTTTCATTATTCTCTTTTTAGTGGTGTTCTTTCACCAATTCTTCTAAAAAAAGAACACAAATGCAAATTCTATAGGCTTCATGGAAATATGAAACAGGAGGTAAAAAGATTTTAATTACTTTTAAATTTAATAATTTTTTTTTGATTATTTTTAAAAAGTTTTTGTTAAGTTCACAGTTCTCAAATGTACTTGGTCCAATAATGGTTGCAGTATTACATAAAGATAACTGTTATAAAAGTTATTTTTTTATTTTGATATGGGATTTCGTATAAATATATTTTTTTACCCTTATAATTCCCAGACTACTATTTTAAAAAGACATGATATTAAGAGAATTGTGAATGGTTAACTATGTATTATACGGCATATAATGGCTGCACATTAAATTCAGATTTGATTTTAAAGGAATTAAAACTTGGAAATGAAAAAAAAATTATTATTGGAATTTTTAGTATTTGTAGTGCTCTGTGAATGTGAACTTGAATTGTATGTGTAGAAACATACTTTGGAGAGGATTTTTTTTCTATTTTTCAATATGCATATTAATATTCTTCTAAATTAGAATACAAAAAGGCTGTTTAATTGTTTAATTTTCTTTTTCTTTCTTTTCTTTAAAAAAAATCTTGAATGCACTAATTTTTCATGTAATTGTTAAATTATTTTTCTTGCAACATTTTTAAAACAAGATTCTACATTAATACTTATTAATGATTCAGTGACCTGTTTTAGATTTCTCAAGCTAAAATAATTTTCATTACACTTTTTTAAATTTAAAAACATTCTCTCAAATCTGAAGTCTATTATTGTTTTGTGATTAATTGCTTAAAAATTTTTTTTATAGGATAGAACACAAATTTTCAATGAATTAAAGTCAAACAAAGAAGGCATTTTACTCTGCACTGTAAGTATGTCAAGTATTTTTTAATTTAGAGTTTTTTAAAGAGAAATCTTAAATTAAATTTTTAAAACTTTTCATTAACCGAAATGAGGATAAACTAAAATTAGTGGTATTACTAGGAGTGAGATCACTTAGTGTCTTATTTAAAAGTATTACTCCTGTGCATGTTTTTTTTCTGTGTCATTTGGTGTGTTGAGTGGCAAAGTAAACTATCAGTGATTTATCAATAATAAATTTTATTTCCTCAACAACTAAAAACTAAGGTCGAATATATATATTCCCTTCATCAGAGCGGAATTCTGGGTGGATAGAAGAAATGCCAGAAGAAATTTCTTCCGACCTATGAAATTCAATAGGAGGTACTAAAAGCCAATGAGACATAAGGATCAAGAATCCTATATTATGAGTAAGGATGATCCAATATGAATAATGATCATCCGGTATTATGAAAGTACATTACAGTCATATGATATGAAATTTTTGTTTAGTATTTTCTCCTACAATTGAAGTATTATGCATTAAGATTATCTGGAAATATAAACATTTGTGAATATTAATGCTGTTATTCACTATGAATTACTGTAATTCCAGCATATAATGCCATCTATAATTTCAAACTACATTTTAAAAATTTTTAAGTAAAATTTAGTTAATTTTAAGTATAGTTCTCTCTCTGTGAAAAACACACCTTATTCTTTTAGAAGAAATCTGAAATGTTCGTGTGTGATACTCTTATCTTTTGAAGTAATTCATTCAGAGAATTTCCCTCAATTTTCAAACAATGGTTCACTAAATTGACAAGCAATAAGGGGAATAATATGTAAGTGGAGGACGGGGTATGCTCAAGAGAGTTGTAAATATAATTCTGCAAACAAGGTAGGTTGTATTCAATGAAGATCTGTACACAAATGTAATTCTTTACATTTTTTTGAGAAGGGGGAAAACTTCTGACCTAAAATTGAATTCATTGCAGAATTCAGCTGTTTTCTCTTTCTGCAGCCATTTGAAGCTGGTATTTTGAAGTTAGCATCAAAGGCTTCAGTTGATCATATTCGCTTTAGTTCAAATACTATTGATTTAGTGTTCCTTTTAATAGGGGATATGGGTCCTGCCAAAAGGAGCAAATTGCTTGTTTTAAATGCAAAGGTATTTAATTTTTGAGAGAAAATGGAAACTGTTGGTAACAGCTCCATACATGAATGGAAGAAAAATAAAAACACATAATGATTAATATACCAAAGATTACATGTGCTTTGCATAAAGGAGTAATGAAAGGGCATATCTTGAAGAAAATGTTGTAAATTGGGTCCTAGATAAGGGAATAGCTACCACCATATCAATGATATGGGGCCCTCAAGTTACAGGGGCCCCAACATGTGTAACTACAGTCTACTGACAGAACTCCCATTTCTAAAAAAAGTCCCAAAGGAATTTTGATACAGTGCCCCCTCAGAGCTAGCTACACCAGTGGTCCTAGATAATTGCCTGGATGGATAAATTGTTACAAGAAAAAGCATAGATTTATTATTACTTTTTATTTGTCCACTATTATTATAATGGGCAAAGAAAAAGCAAAGGAAAGTGTGATTGATATAAACTTTAAGTTGTTGTAGTCAGTTTATGGTATGAAATAATTTAGTTCTATGAGAAGAAGCAATAGAGTTCATAAAGTATGTCATTTCCTTTAAATGAACAGCATTTAGTTGTATGTAAAAGTCTAATTTTTGTTTGCTAATCTTTTCCTTATTTTCAAATCTTATCGTTTTTATGTCCAGTATGTATTGCTCATTCATAAATTTGAATCTTATTTTGTGTATTAGGAGTGTACTTTTTTTATACTCTGGAATATACATTTATATTGTATATTTATATATTGGAATATACAATGCTTTCAAATGTTGAAATTGATTTCATGTTGACATCATAGTTTTGCCATTTTTTATTTTGAAATACAGTAGCTTCCTTTTAAGATTTTGAGAGGATTGTTAGAATACCATACTTGAAAGCTAGTTCATATGTGCATTTCACTTCCTTTACTTTGATTCCTTTTTTTTATTTTTTTATTAACAATACATTTCAAAGTAACATGAGAGTTATTGGGGACAGAACCTCAAACTTTGAATTTCAATAAACTAGTGAGGATGATACCTGAGTTGGTACTTCATTTTCAAAATATCTACTCCACATCAAATGAGGACTTTGTCTTAACAGATTTGACATGTTTCAGCTCTTTTGCACTGTAGGTCTTTAGTGGCACAAGGGCTTGAACTCACCACTTAATAGGAATAAAGTTGACCATGAGTTTGTGTGCAATCATGAAATTCAGCTATGCTCACTTTCTTTCCTTTACAAAGGGAAACAGAAGTTTTCAAAACTTATAATTTTCTACCCGTATTTTTAATTGTACATATAATTAAATTCTATAAAACTTTATAATGTAATGTTTGTGTGATAACAATTAAGTAAATAGATTTTCTATGAATATTTTCTGTTTATTGATATTTTACTATGGAAGAAAATCACTTTTGAATATCATCCTTCTGTGAGGTGACATTTTGCACTTATTCTTTAGTGATGACTCAGGTGCCGTCACTGATTATGTATTGCTACAAATTTTGTGTAATGCATTTTTAAAATAGTCTAAATAATTTATGTATGGATATATAGTAAGTTTATATTACTCTAGGTTGTATTTATTTTATGTTAAAAATTATAATATTCACAAGCAACATCTATATATATAAAAATGTTGTGTTGGTTTGTGTATGCTCGCATAACTCAAAAAGTTCTGCATGGATTTATGTGAAATTTTGACACAACGTTGCATTTGACACCGGTCAGGATCTTATGTACTTTTTATTTCGAAATTCCCTCTAAATATTTTTAAATTTAATTTTTAAGTGATTTTTTGGTGTTATGACATCATACGATGTCACGATTCGCTCTGATTGCGAAAATTTAAACTTTACACTTAATTTTTTCAGAATTATTGTATGATTCTACTATAGTTATGTTTATTGGCTGTCATATTTATCTTTTTTTTTGGTTCTTTAATACGTAATTGGGATTATTTTTTGAATAAATCATTTTTTAAAAATTATTCTTTCAACAACTCAAATTTTGTTTTGTAGTTATGGCAACAATCGGATAGCATTATTGTGGGATATTTACAATTTTGCTTAAATTCTACATCGTGTTTTTTTTCTATATTTTTAAGCTAAATTTATTTCTCTTTATTAAGCGAAAATGAAATTTACATAAGTGACTTCTGTACGCTACTTATTTTTCTATCAAATAGTTTCCGTTAACCATTTACCTGAAATAAAAAGGCGTAGCCAAATGCCGCAATATAACATTCAATGTTTGGAAACAATATTTTTTTCCCACTTGGAAACATTTTAATTTGACGAAATAAATCGACAGAGCTTTTAATAAGAATGTTTTTTAAATTTCATTTGATTCTTACGTATTATCGCAACAATCGCCAACTTTCATGATAACTCGCAAAGTTGGCCATTCCATTTTCACAGATGTTGTACGCGCGGAATTGGCAATCATGAGCTTTGTTTTATACAATGTTGCCAATAGGTTGCAATAATACGTAATTACTATTGAAATACAAATGGTAAAACTAGGATTTTTTGATTTTAGTCATCAAAATATTGCACCTTATTTTGTTTTTTATTGCTTTATAAGATTATAACCTTCTTAAACAGATTCCATTAGTAATTTGTTAAAAAAATACTTTAAGTTATTTTGGTTTGCTTTTGTTAGGGATGTAGAGCTACCACTGTATCAATGATGCAGGGTCCCCAACGAATGTTATTACAGTTCCACTTACATGGGGTGCTCATACCTGAAAAAGGGCCCCAAAGGGATTCGAATACAAGGCCCACTTAGAGCTGTTTTGTAATTTCATATGTTTTTGCTTAAACCTTCATTTTAACTGCAGTCAATCGGCTTGAGTACATAAAATTGTATTGCAGAAACTCGAACTTAGGTCATCATACTGGCCTAGCAAACGCTGTGCTAGGGATAGTTGCTCATCAAATTAGAGTAGGCATCACAGTGAATAAGCAAAACAGACAGAGGACTCAAATACATGTTGAGGAAGCAGGTGGTCGTAAGATTGTAATTATTTTTTCAAATGATACTTTTGCGTTGATAAAAATAATTATGCCCTTTTTATGTCAATTAGTGTTAATGTTGTATATCGTTTTTCAATTTATTTTTACGCTCAGGATATTTATTTTCGATAATTTTTATATATGAAATACTAATTTTAATTCTGTACACTATAGATGTGTTTGGCATGATTTCTAAATCTCTCCACAAACGAGTAGCGAACCAATTAAAATCTTCCACCTATTTTTCTTTTTGCAATGAATCTAAATTCAATTAATATAGTTTTTTTCATCGGCTATTTATCTAAAATCAAAAGACATTGCCACACACTGCAATATGCATTCAATAAGCGAAAACCATTCTATGCCTGTTTGTGCACAATAATAATGCTCTTTTGCACTTGGTAGTGAATTTTTCGACGAAATAGTTATTGAAATTTCTAATAGTTGGGGCAATAACATTAGACTCACAAAATCTGTATTTTGTGTAATTTCAAAATTTTATTAGGTGTTATTGTGAAATACAAATGGGAAAATTAAGATTTTCCGATGTATATTTTGTGTCTGTTTTGATATTAATGTATTTTTGCAACCATATTGGCAACATTAGCACTTAATTGCCAATTGACCGTGTATGATGCAAACAAATTCAGGGTTGATATAGTTGCAACAGTACCCAAGTACCTTTGTTTGCAACTTTTTTTGGTGATTTCATCAAAATATTGAAAATTTGTTGTTAATAAGTGATTTTTGATTGCTTTTTATCATTTAAGTTTGTTATAGCTAGCTGTACCCAACCACGTTTTCCTGTGGCTCACTCTGGTTAAAAAGAAAGAAAAGAGAAAGCACACATTTCTAATATCTTTAACTGTTTGCACTTGAGGTATGATTTTTTTAATAAAAAATGTGGAAATATACATTAAAAAAAATTTTCTTAACAGATTTCATTTGTAATTTTTTAGTAGAATACTCCCAAGTTATTATGTTTTTTTTGTCATGTTATGTATCTAAAATTATTTGCATTGTTTCCATAGGGGGGGGGGGGGGCCAAGTTTGAAAATAAATTTAAAATGACTCTTCTTGAGTTCAAAGGGTTAATTTTACAATGCTTATGGGTACACATTTTGTGTTGCTTCATTGTCAGTATAGATACAGAAATTGCCTGCTGTGCCTACTTTAGAGCAGTAGTTGCCATTTTTCAACACTTCATGAACCACTTATTGTATAACTTTATAATTTGCGGTTTACTAAAAGGATTGATCTCTGTGTGGTGGACCACCATAGCTATATTTACATCTTTATTTAATCTTCCATACCCCTGAAAATAATCTTCATGAAAAGCAATAACAATCAACAGACTGAAGTGTATTGCCGCCAATTTTCCAAAAATTGGTTGAGATTACCAAAATTTGTTATCCTCAGGAATTTTGTTTTTTTATTTAGTTATTTCGGTAACTAAAAGCTTTTAGTAAAGTGTAATCCATGTTCTGTAATATGTTATTTTGTTGTTCATCTCTTTTTAAACTGAATCTTCATAGAAGTATAAATAATGTCCCAATTTTTCTGCATACCATTCAAAATTTCTCATGCATCACCAATTGGTGACTGCAGCTCTGTAACACACATCAGTAATTATGTATTAGCATCACCGTAACATAATTGGTGTCACGTGTATCGCACCTTAATATCTAAACAACAGAGATTCTAACATTTTTTATATGAAAAAAGAAATGGATGGAAAATGGTGTGATTTGCATGTCGGTAATTTGGCTGTGGTGAAGCTAATATTTAAGTACACAGATAACAAATAATTGTCCATGTGAAAAGCAGTCTGTGTCTAGATATAAGCCACTCTGTTTTAAAGATATGCCCTTAACTTTGTTGATAACAATTACTAATGCTAATCGAATTGTAAATTACAAAAATACTCCATTATCAACACTTTGTCGTAGATTTCTGCTGCAAAATCCGTGTTTATATTGGAATTTTCCTGCCGTATTTGATAGAAAATATCTTCAGCCTCTCATTGCTTGGATTTCAGCTGTGTCAATTGATGCACGTTTGAAGTTAAATATTTCATTAGCATTTTTTATTTTTTCCTTTTTGTTCCTGATTTTTCTTCTTCTTTTTTTTAATGTTTTGAAATTTTATATGTTTTTGTTTTAATTTTCTTTTCTTTTTAAGTGCAGTTTTAAGTTTTTAAGAAATTTTACATGCTTTGTTTGAATTTTTTTTTTAAGTGCAGTCAATTAGCTTCACTTCATAAAAATAATGCCTTGCAGGAAATCAAACTTAGGTCGTCATACTTGCAAGGCAAAAGTACTGCAACAAGTGCAATTGCACATGAAACTGAGAAAGAATGAATATCAGCAAACAAGAAAAACAGAGAATGGCACAAACACATGCTGAGGGCGCAGCAGAGCAACATGCAGCCAGACTTGAGGATGCACATTTGCGAGCACATCATTAGTGTTTTACAACATCAGAAAGATGTTAACCAGAAGCAGTACATCTGCGTCAAACATGACTTTGTGGTGAGCAATCACACAATAATAGTCACCTTGCATTCCGGCACAATCCAGTGGAAGATTCTTGGTTCAGACAGCATGTTCTCATCAGCACAATGAATAAAGTGTATCCTTATTGCAATGCTCTGAAATTAAAGGGAGAAAAAAAAAGGAATGTTTTGTACCGTGCCTCTACTTGGAGAACCACCAGAGCCATAACTTTGCCTGTCAGATATACTGCAGAATCAAAACATTTCCTATATAACATCAGGAAATACAATTTATGTTTCCAAGTGACATTATTTAGATAAATGTGCATTTGTGAACACACCTCTGATTTAATAGAAATAATATCCATAACATTGTAAAACCAACCCATTGCCCTCAAGGAATCCTGAGTAGAGCCATTTAAAATTTATCTTCAAACTTGAGGTCTCCACTTTAAAAAGGCAATGTAAATAAATTTATATAGGTTCATATAACATATGGACAAAAATTAGCCGTAATAACTTCAAGCATTTGGTTAACAAATTATAAATATCATTTAAGGAAAGTTTTGCGTATATATATTTATACATTTTTTTTAATGAAAGATCATACCTGCAATGCAAATGTTTTAACATACTGAAAATATGTGCTTTCTGTTTAACAAGACTGAGCCACAGCAAAGCATGGCAGGGTACAGCTAGTTACATTATAAAGATGATTCAATGGAAATTGGGCGATAGAGTCAGGTTGGCATCATTTTTGGTGACCATGTTGGGGACTTTACGAGTTTGTGACCCTATGGATTCTTCTGGAAATTAGTGGAGAAATCCATTAATATCACTATCTATGACGCAAGTGGATTTTTCTCAAAAGATCTGCGTGGCCTATAAACAGGGAGTAGTTTGCTGAAACTGAGTTAGTCTTGTTTTGACTAGTGATTAGTAGTCTTTTTTTGACCCTGAAGAGTCGACTACCAATTAACTTTGGCCGTTGAGTAGGACGAACGAGTGCTTGTGAATAATCTCTAACATACTTGTATTTTAGACACTGATAGTTCTGTCAAAGTGCTGTTGAAGGTATGAAGGCCTGAGATTTTTGCTGTGTATCCTGTATTTCAAGGATTGTTTTTCAGCAGTAAATTTTCTCTGCTCCTGAAGAACTGTTTTGCTCTCTACGACTGCATAAAATTTTTGAACCTCGGTCTTGGTAACAATATATTTTACAAGAGTGTTTGAAATACAACTGAAGTAAGCTGTTGCTTCAGTTGTATCTGAAAGATTTTCAGTTTGATTATGGGGCTTATTTATTTGTGCTTTATTTTGGCTAATTCTTGTGAGAAAATGAGTCTTGTGTTCCTTGAATCAATTCGGAATAATTTGTGCTTGGTTGATCCTTGTGTCATCTTGAAATAAATGAGTTCCATTTGGTAAAAAAATTCCATTAATAAGATGACCTGGTCAATAAATTTATTTAAATAATCCAATAGCATGATTGAAATTATGAAATATTATTATTAATTTTATATAAAATTATATGTTTAAACTTTTTTTTTTTTGTGCTGACAAATATTGTGAATTTACTGATTTTAGTTTCTTCTCTTGCTCCGTATATCCCAAGCTTTACATTTAAAACAATAGCATAGTGACATTGTTAAGTTAAATAATAAGAAGAAATTGTGACAAAAACTGTGAAATTTCTCCATTTTTAAAATATGGCCTAAGGTTATGAAATACTAAAT
>BMAV01001946.1:132092-147169 GCA_019973955.1 Trichonephila inaurata madagascariensis | reverse complement strand
CTACTATTAGCTCACACTCTCTATTTATTTATTTATTTATTTGCTTATTTATTTATTTATCTTGGTGGAATTTTCAATCGATAATAAAATACATTTTAAAGCGCTCAATTGAGCTGAAATTTTATATACATGATTATTTTGGATGACAATACAATAATTTAATTATAATTAATGAAAATTAATTGATTAAAACTAATTATTTAAAGAATTACAAATACACACACAGCCACGTTGGCATCCTTTTTGGCGACTTGTGTCAAAACTTGAAAAGGTTTTTTTCTCACGTTTTAAAGCATTCGGTTGAACTGAAATTTTAGAGACGATTGTTTTGGATGACAATACGATACTTTAATGACAATTAATAAAATTAATTACCACTTAATGTTGTGATTCTGTCATATATATATATATACATATTTGTATTGATTGTAACTATTTAATAAAAAGTAGCTAAAATAAAAAATTTCTTTCTTGATCTAAGTAGGAATTGACTTAAAAAAATTGTTTTTACTTTACTTGTTTATGTGAATATGTCGGAGTCAGAACTTTCAAGTCTATATTTTTTCTAAAAATCCAAAACACAAGGCAGTCATGAAATAATTACTCAGAAAACTTTGATTAATATTAGACAATAAAATAAATTAAACCTAATTCGTCATAACATTTTTTCAGAAATAAAGATTTTTAAAAAAAAATTTCTATTTTGAATTTAAAAATAAAATATTTATACGAAAAAGTATAATCGAAAAACTAAACCAGATGGTTTTCAATCGACTTTTATTTTAATATTTAAATCGACAAGATTAAATGTTATTTTAGAGAAAGTAATTGGAAAAAAGAAGCAAGCCCTAAGTTCTTAAGGTTGTGACAACATACTTCCAAGTAGAGATCTTAATCTAAAAGCAATTTGGATTGATTCATTTTATATTACATTCTCGTATTTTGGGATTACGATACATTGAAAAGTAAAATAAAAGTAAATGCCTTAAAACATTGTGGTAGAGGTAATTGAATAAATATCTACAACTTTATCGGGATATACTGTTTCTTCTTATGTTTTTATTTGTAGCTAATGGAATTTCATTTCGTGATATAACGATCGTTTCGTTCGAGTTTTTACTATTTTTTATTTTTATTTTTTACAGTAATGTCATATGATTTTTTTTTGTGACAATTTGTATTTTTTATTTCTGTTTATGCGATAAAAACGTAAAGTGCATTAACGTAAATTTTATGTTCATATTTTTATTTTTATATGTTTTTCTATTTCTTAAGTAAAAAAAAAATAATTATCTTGTTCCCTTTCTGAAATTGAGAGAGAGAGAGAGATTTTATGATTGCATTTGTTTGTGTTGAAAAAATGCATTGCAGTAAATTACATCAATACTAAAGAATACTTTTATTATTTGAATAAAAGTATTTTTTAAAGATCTAAATGTTGAATTTTTTAATAACTCTTTTTTATGGTATTTACATATTATAATGTAGACCAAGGGTGTCAAACTCATAGGCTGACTTGGGTCAAATAAACAAGATTTAACTTAAGGTGGGCCACAAAGAAAATCAAAATCCATAAAAACGTAGGGGTTTATTTCGAATAATATATTATAATAAACATATATAAACACTTGTCATCTCTTCTCTGCTACTATCTTTCCAATTTCGGGAGAAATTTTGATATTTTATTATATATTATTGTGTGCCAATACATTAACAGTACCGCAAAAATACTCAGTATGAGTCGCATGCAGCCCACGGGCTGTGATCTTGACACCCCTTACGTAGAACACAAAATCAAATCAAAAAACGTCGCCAACTGTCGCGATATGCGGCCAATAGAGCAAAACTATTCTCGCGATTGTCAAAACATAATCTTATTCCTCGTATATATGCGCTCGAATATGACAATCATTTTTTTTATAGGGGGAAACCGATGTTGCGCATGTTCCAGATAATCTCATTCGCACGTGCTCGAATATAATAACCATTTTTTATAGACTATACTAATTCTGCGCATGTTCAAACGCAGTAATCTTAATCACGCATGCTAGAAAATAATGAAATTGTATTAATTTCTTACATTATTCTTTTATTCTGTTGCAAAAAAAAAGACTGAAATTTAGGATTTGTTTTCTACTCAAGCGAGAACGCAGTGAAGTATTTCCAAACATATGGTAAACGCGATCTATACGATTTTCCTAAAATATATACGTAAACAGCGAAAGACTATTGAGCTCTACAAAATGGCAAAACAAGAAATATCGCGAATCAGCAAGACAGCCTTTAGATCTGCAATGCAAATTTTTGTGGCTTCGCGTCGTTTATTGCGGCAACAGTAGCCTAATGAACATGGCCACGGACTCGTGATCAGCATGTTTTAGGTTCGAGTCCTGGTGCCGTTGAAGACTCGACGTATAGAGGGGCTGCTACACGTTAAATCAGTCGAAGTTACAAAAATCCTTCCATTGGTGTGGTTTAAAAGTGTGGAGGGGGGAATGCAACAGTGATATTATTTGAAATGTACAGATTTCTTTGCCAAAACTGCATTGCAGCCTTTTATATCCCAATATATTTTTTAAAAATAATTTGATACCATACTGCTTCAGATTTTTAGTGGCTGTGATAGCTTAGTGGTTATGGTCACGAACTCATGGTCGGCGTGTCGAGGGTTTCGAGTCCTAGCGCCCCTGAAGAAGGGGTTGCTGCTCGTTAAATCAGTCGAGTTTAAATTTTTCTCGTTGGCGTGGTAGTTCGGAGAGAGAGTGCCCAGCTCATGTGTCATCCTCGTCACTTGACCATGATTCAAAATTTTGAGGTCCCTCACACTCGTGTTGCTTTAGAGCAGAGGCTCCCGAACTTTTTGTCTCATAGATCATTTGCCATGTTTTTCGATTTTGGGTAGAATCCTGCTTACCTAATATTGAATTTTTGCAAATTTATCAACCTAAATGTCTGTTTGACAGCTGGTATAGAGCTGCTACTTTAAAAGATTTAAATTTCTAACTGTAGTGAAGTATAGAGTTTAAAACTTTGGAAACACATGCTCATATTAAATTAAAATTTAATCAATATATATAAAATAACTGTTACATGAAATAAATGATCAGCAAACAAACGTTTATAAAAGGAGGGATAAATCTGGCTGCCTTAACTAATTTTCAACATTTTGCATCAATCTCGTCAAGTTTAACCTTAAAGCTCCTCTGTTTGTAGTGTTCAGTCTTCTTTCTTTCTTTTTTTATTTAGGAGATTGGCAACCGCGCTGGAACTCCTTCTCCCTAGGAAAATCAATTAAAAATTTTCTCGCAATACTCCATAATTTGGGATAAATAACCGGTATGTGTGTGTGTGTATTTTTTAAAGCCAAAATTGCTGACATCCTTTTCTAAATTTTACTTAAAAAGATTTCCATCATTGTCTATTCTGATCATTTCATCTTGTATTGTGACATTTTTTTTTTCAGTGTAACCATATGAATTTATTGCCTACTGTGGTATTGCCGTAGTCAAACCCTTCTCAAACCTAGTTTCAAAATCTGAATAAAAGGTGTTTAAATGTTGAACGTAGGTTAAAACGTCATTTTCCTGCCAGATTGTCTGTGGCCAATTGAAATACGGCAAAAATTCACAGCGACCAAAATTAAAAGATTTTTGTTTAATAATTACAAAAAAAAAAAAAAAACCCACCGAAATGACGGTCTTTGTTTAAAAAAAATTTATCCGAATCATTTTGTAAATGCAAATTAACCTCAATAAATTTAGTAAATAAAAATCTGTTAAATAAATAAAATCTGGTTTCCACTTGATTAAATTTTCTTACAAAATTAATTTCACGATCTGGTTTAATAAGAGCAACTATCGTTAATCCCCATTTACAGCTCATGGCCCCTCCAAATTATTTTTTCACTGTCGACTCCATGCAGGTTGTCATAGACCCCTTTGGGAATTACTGCTTAGAGAGTACATTAAAAAAGCAACTCATATTTCCCACTTAATATCTCTCTTTGAGCCTTCTATACGCTGATGAATACCACTCGTACTGATTTCTTTGTAAGACTCAGTCTGTACACATTGGGAATTTCCTCCATCTCTGTCCTAGCTATAATAAACCAAAAGTGAAATAAATTTTGAGTGTTGGTGTATATTTCTGATTTATAGATCGTCTACAACAGCGGTACTCAATCTTTTTTTCGGCCGGGCCACATACACATGACAATTATTTCACGCGGGCCAAAAAATGAGGATTAATGGGGGGTGGGGGGCTCTATACACCAGTGCTTCTCAGACTTTCAGTATTGACGACCTCATTTTCAATTATAATTTTCATCGTGCCCCCCTCCATACAACAAAAATGTATTGAATTCAATAATAATATACTTTGGTATAAAGCTACAATACGACTTTAATTAAATAAACCGTACAAATTTAATATAAGATGAGTATTAAATTTTGCGTATATATAATTATATATGACAAACCCATAGAGTAACTGGTCATTTTAAACCTCTTCTTAACTTAGTATTGTTAAATTATTTATCAAATATATTATGCATTACTGATACATTTATAAGTTTATTATATTAGTGTAAATGCGAATTTTATTTTTTTTTGCTAGAATTAAATTTGTTTTTCTTCCTTTGAGTGAATTAATAATTTTTTCAAAATAATCTTCCGTTTTCGATATACTCGCGCCCGCACCCAGGGTTATCACGCCCCCTAGGGGGCGCACCCCACAGTTTGAGAAACGCTGCTATACACGATCAAGGATATTTAAATATCCTTGGAAGAAATTGTTTAAAATATTAATAATTTTGAATTTCATTTTAAAACTATATTAAACTCCATCAAACTTAACTCACACACACAAAAAAGGTTTTATGTATTTTTTTTTTATCCTGTTATGGGGTAATTTCAATTTCTTATAACAGGGGAAATCTACTACCCTTATTATTATCCCTTCATCTATTACCTCAAGTCCCCCACCCCAAAATATTTTGTTGCAGTTGGAAAAAATTTTCTTAAGAAAGCCAATTTATCTCGTCTTAAAAAAGATCCTCCAAAAAAAAAAATGTGTTTAGTGATAGATATAGTGACGAGCAAAATTATATATTTTAAATATAGCATTTTCACGACAAATTAAACAAGTTGTAGATCCATGTTAGTTTTTTTCTTTGCAACAGTCAAAATCCCCATTGTCTTGAAAATAAAAAAAAAAAAAAATATTCTTTAGATAGGCATGCGGGTTAGTTAAAAATTAGTTTCGCCCATAGAATGGTCACTATTCCACTGTTATTTCTTAACATTAACTACTACATTTACAAAAAGAACACAAGTTATCCTGCAATTCCTAGCAGTACCACATCGATAGCAAAATTGTTATAAGGAATTGCTTGATTGATAGAATTTATCGCTAAATTTTTAATATATTGTTCTTAAATAATTGAATTTATAAGTGTGTAATATGATTTCCCACAGCTCTTGGATAACTATTTATTTCAGAATAAAAATCATCAAAAAAAAAATGGTATATTCTTTACAATTCAATAGCATAAAAGGGTCCGTAATGATTTCGAGTCTCTTTCGCACTCTCTCCCGTTCCCTGATCTTCCAAGCCAGGAGACCGCTGTACTTCGCGGGCTCGTTATCGCTTGTCCTATCGCTCAAGCGACGTCCAAACGGCTCCCTTCAAAAATCCAGTCTTTTCTTCCGTCCTGATTCTCTCGCCCTTCTTATATCCTCCCTCTGATCTCTTTGTTGGCCTCAATCCCTCTTGTTCTTCTTCCGCCTTCCGGTCTCGGCTCCCTTGATCTCTTACCCTTCTTCCGCGCCAAATCGGTCTCGTTTCCAGTTCACCAGTCCAAGAGGCGCCAAGGCTGGGTGCACATTTGTACATTCTCAGACACGGCGTCGTCACCGACTCGCGGGAAAATGAATACACAATGTTAAGGCGCCTCTTTTTGGCAGTCCGGTCAGCTGGGAAAAAAGGTTCCGAAACTCGACCACCCAGTTAAGAAATTCCTTCCCAGGAATTAGGGAAATGCCTGGAATTTTCGCAACGTCTGTCGGCAAGGGATCTATTAGAAAATAGGGGGAAGAGATCGGTTTCGTCACAAGTGCAATAGACCATGATCGGGCCACTCAGAAAGATCCGGTGGGCCACATGCGGCCGGTAGGCTGCAAGTTGAGTATCGCTGGTCTACAACTTTTAAAAAGCAAATCAATATGATACAATGTATTTAAACAGATCAGATTACAATTTGCCCATGAAGCTAGTATTTAATCTTACAGAAACACTTTCAAAACTAATGTTGTTGAAGCCCTATTTTTTTACCCAAATATTTACAACAAAATAATAATAATAAAAAAACAAAACTCAAAATAACTTAAATCAATACCAGATACTATTAAGAAAAAATTGCGTAAAAGTTTCCGGGTTTTTTTTGTCCTTTTCAGAAGTTCCCTTTAAATATCTTTTGACAGCTGTGAAAGAGTTCCAACAAGTTCCCTTCAAAGTTTGGCTTAAAAGTGAAGACGATAATAAAATTAGAAAAAAAAAATCCACTGTAACCGCATGCATCTTGCGTCACTTTTAATGAGCCGAGTTTTAATGAAATCTTATTCTTTGCGTCAAAAGATCAAGCGAAAAATTAAAAAAAAAAATAGTTACTGAACAAAGTTGAATATTATCACTTTTTTCGCTAAGCTCTAAAGGAGATTAAATTAATGTTTTATTACACTGCCGCGTTTTGTAAATATGGTGTTGCATTATAAACTAAGGTAAAAGTTGTACTTAGATAAGGTAAATTTAAAACGAATTGTATAAATTATTACCCGAAAGAAAAACGCAGTTTATGAACGAGGCTTTTATCTAAAGAAATTGTGTTACGCAAAATAATTTGTTGCGGGTTTGCATGTAATTTAAAGAGAGGAATTAGGGAGAGATGAAAATGAATATTGTTTCATTCAATTTTTGACGAAAATAATCTAAAACATTGTACGTGGTAAAATAGTTTATTTGTTGTTTCATTGAAGATAGATTCCTAGCTCTGTGTTTATATGAAGTACGAGGGACGTACCGAAGGTACATTTCGTCTTTTTTTGTAAGATAAAGACATCAGGTGAAACAAACAATCACCATAAGATACATTCAGTGCTGGTTGTTATTGCCGTGCGTTTCATTCTGTGATACATACGAAAGAGACATAGATGAACAGAAACATACAATTCAATCAATGAAGAATATAGACTTTATTTCAAACGATGATCCCAACATAGAACAGAAGGAGTGCGCTGCTTTCCATTCGAGACGGGAATCCATTTCAGGCGAAAGTCCGAATTCTTTTCCAGGAGATACATCTATGCCTTATTCCAGATTCGAACCCGAGCCCACTCGATTAAAAGCCAAGTGTCATAACCACCATACTGGCTGGATGGCTCTCTGCTGGTTAAATGGAGGAATAAGTATTAATGTGAGAGGGGGTGCATGAACAAAGCCTCGAAGAAGACAGGGTGTAATGGACCGACGTGTGCGAAGTTATTTGAGTACAAATAAAGATGACAGACAAAAGTGTGCTGTCCCCAATAGAAATGTGTGCTGTTATCTGGTATGAATTGATATGTCCATCATTCTTGCACGCCCGCAGATCGTGTATTGTGAAGAGGTCATGTCTGATCAAATGGCTGAATTGAAAACAACATTGTAGGGGAAAAGATATGGCGTTAGCGGATAAGCATATATCAGTTTCAGGGTAGCGTTCGCTCTGCGTATTGCTAGTACTCAGGTACATCACATGCCCCATGATGTGTTGGGTTACCGACAAGTGTTTTCAATATTGATGCCAAGAAACCTGACCTTAAATCACATTGGAAGAATGGGAATTAGCCTCGACCACTTGACGCATTACGTGCGAGAGAGATATGAGTTTCAGTTTTCAGAGTTATCACAGATAACTCAATAAAGTAGAAGCATCCAAGTTTACCAGTGAGGAAGAAATCCTTAAAATCAGCGTTGAGGTGAACCAGGCTTGCGATATACCTTGCACCATATACTAGAACACCAAGTCTTACCACAGTGGTTTCTCCAAACTGATTGCACCCAACGACACATGTCTCAAAATCGATGGCGATTATGTCGAAAGATAGTGCAAGGGATATGTTGCCATAATGTAAACTTACTTTCGGTACGTCTCTCGTACATAAATCCGTTAACCACCGTCGATGCGTCGAGTGATTTTGAGCCCACAATAAGATGACGACTTTGGGATTTGAGCTGGCACTCTACTTTCCGCATACCCGCAATGCTAATGTTAAAACTTTGGGAGATCTGCATACTTAAAATGCATCAAACTCTCTAAATCATTGATTACTAACATAGAGCAGGTGTAGTCCTTGAGAGGGAGGGGTATAGTATATGGAAGATTAAAAAGGATTTTGTATTATTCCAAGGGTCTATTTGGTGCTGATGATACTTTTTCTGTTCAAAAATTTTATTTTATATTTTTAGGAATGTAATACTAAATAGTAATATCCTTTTTAATGTATAGGTATTGCAATGTCCTAGCGTTGCAAGTGAGGAAACTGAATTGATATTTTGAGCGTTTATTTTCAAACACACAGGACAGTTTACCGATATATATAAAAAATTTATTTACATGTGTTTCAGATAAAAAAGCGTGATCAATCCGAGTTATGACACTTGTAGAGAAATGAAGCAAGACGGTGTGCCATCCAACTCATCTACCTCCAGTAGATGCAAAAGCTTTAACTCAAAACTCGCTTGTAGATTTCACAAATCCAAACTAAGTTCGCTGTTGGAGCAGAAAATACAATCTCTCTCGTCGAGAGGAAATCTCTCTCTCCAAATATCCACACTACGTTCACGGAGGGAGCACAAAAAAAATCGACCTCTCTCGTCGAGAGATAATCACTCACTGATGTTGGAGTGGCACTTGCGCAAGTGCAGTGCTTCGGATCAGTCCACGTTGCCACCTAGAGTTTCAGAACGGGTATAAAGTTCGTTACAATATGCTACGATCTCCTCTGCAGGATCTCTCTCAACCTGTTAAGAATTTAATTATTTCTCAATGATCACACACACTTAGTTTCTCGAGCGAAAGTATCTAGAAGAGGTCAATGCCGACACATAAGTTCTGGGGCAAGTCAACTTGTGACCTAACTTTGGTAAAAGCTTGTGAGAAACCGGCAAAGTTTTCACGTCAATTTCCAACTTTTACGTTCGCCCTTCTCACGAGGGGAAACAAGAGACCAATGGCTGAATAGTAATCTCGGTTAAATCCAAGAGAAACCATCTGTTTTGCGTGTCTCCCTTTAAAGGCATGATATAACTTCCCCTTTAAGGAGACATAAAAAGGCAAAACCAGACTCGTTTAAAGACCAGACCAGACTCCAGAAAATCGCAATTTTGAGCTTCAAACCAGTGACAAACTTTGGGACGCACTTTGTTGTCTTGAATACCTTAACGCAGGCATCCCATTCGTGACCAGCACTGTGTAGTAACATTGGTTTTCCATGACACTGGCACACCCTAAAGATAACGGAGATTTGCATAGGGAGGTGTGATCCCCGTACCTAAAAGGTGGATTAATTTGAATTTTTTAAAATGATACCCTTCAAACTAACAAGAGGGCTATCAACGACAGACGTAGCCCTTTTCCGTTATAGTAAAGGGGCAAAAGAGGCACCTGAGCTAGCACTCCATTCTTCAAACTTCCTCACTAAGAAAAATGGGGTCTTCTCATTTTAAGCCCTTTGCAGCACTAAAAAAATCAGAAGATTCAAATATTAATCGGAATTTTCATAGTTTGAAAATCCTATCCTCAAGTACTCGTGGAATTTTCAGAGGCCTAGGCAGCCTAGTGGTCAGGTAGCTGACTCGTGACAGGTGTGTCATGAAACTGAGCCATGATACCACTGACGACCAGTCGTGTAGGGGGTTGATGCGCGTTAAATCTGTCGAGACTCAAAGTTCTCCCTTTGGGGTGGAAGTTCGGAAGCTCAGTTGTCGTCTTCGTCACTTGACCATGGTTCAAAATTACGAGGTTCGTCACCAAAGTCCGCGAGTTGCTTTATACAGGGTGGTCTCGAATTCATGGTACAAACTTTAAGGAGAGGTACCGGATATTGTAACAATAATTTATTGTAAAAGGAATGTATGGGCGCAAGTGACGCGGTGAGGCTCAAACACAAAAAAATAAGAGATGAAAGGAAAGAACAAGTGTTTATTGAAAGCGTCGTTGACAAGTGTAATGTTTTCAACGAGTGTTCAAAATAGCATCCACTAGTAGTGATACGTGCTTGACAATGTTAGTGGAGCTATTGGCGAAAGCGTTCAAAGATGCCAGGTATTTCACGCACATGTGCAGCAGCTTCAGATATTCGAGCAATGATATCCTCATCTGAGCTAAGTGAGGTCGTGTAAATAAGATTCTTCAGATGTCCCCATAAAAAGTAATCGAAGCTCGATAAATCAGGAGATCGGGGTGGCCAAGGGACCAGTCCACCACGCCCAATCAATCGCACGCCACAAGTGATATTCTGGTAGGTGTGTACATCGCTGTAAAATTTTGTGATCTAGCATTCGTCGACCAGGAAACTGCCCTTGATACGTTCGTAAAGCAGCTCTGCCGTTATCATTTGCACGGCCATACATGTAATGTATACCTGCTTTTTTGGCATTCGTAAAGTTTCCCATCGGAGACGTCAGCACAATTGCACGGATGTCTTTCCCCTATTTAGATGCTCTTATCTTTAATTTCCCCTGTTTATGTCTTACCGCGTCACTTGCACCCATACATTTCTATACAATAAATGATTGTTACACACAATGTTCTGTATATACCATTAAAGTTTGTACCATGAATTCGGGACCACTCTGTAGTGCGACGTAAACACTCACTCACTCGCGTTTTTTTCTTTCTCATGAAATTTGTTGCCTTTAATGAGCACGGGTTGATTGACTGAATATTAACGTCACACTGTTCAGCAACACGAGGGCTTTTGGCGACGGACTACATAATTTTGAGCCATGGTCAAGTGACGTGGACGACATATGAGCAGGCACCCCCTATCCTAACAACCAGACCACACCAACGGGGGGACGTTTCAGCTCTCGACAGATTTAACGTGCATCGCATAATGAGCACGTGAGAAGCGTTCCCAGGAGACACTAGTCATCTTTTTCTAATTTTGACTCTTCTAATCTGTGCATAATATACCTTTTCCGCCTTCTTGTAATTTATAATTACAAATTGAAACACAGAAATATATTTTTTTCACACAAAAACAATTCAATAACAATCAATAGATCATACTTTTCTTCCTCAATGGCTCGACAGTCCTGCGTGGGCCCAGGTCTTCTCCAGAAGTTTTCTCCAGGCATCTCTACTTTTGGCAACTGTTTTCCAGTTTTTGACCTTTAAAATATTTAGGTATTTTTCAACACAGTTAATCCATCTCAACGGGAGTCTGACCCGAGGTCTATTTCCCATGGGCTTTGCTGGAAAGATTTTCTTGCAGCAACGATCTTCATTCATTCTAGCCAGATGACCAGCCCATTCAGATCTCTGTAATTTGACAAATTTTAGAATATCATGTTTGTAAATTTTGTAGAGTTCTAAGTTAGATCTCCTTCTTCATGATCCATTCACTTGGATCCCACCGAGAATGCAGCGTAAGATCTTTCTCTCGAAAATACCCAAAACTTCTTCATCACGTAAATGGCAAAGTCTCTGTTGTGCATAAGTTAGGACAGATCTTATAAGACTATTGTATATAAAGAAGCAATTTAATTCTTAAGATTAAATAAATTATAATATTAATTTGATAAAACTGGATTTTAAATTTCTCTTCAAGGCATAAAAACATCTATTTGCAGCAATGATTCTTTTATAAATTTCTGGAGCCAGCTCATTTTTATTATTTATCTCAGTTCCCAAATAAGTAACACTGTTAACTTTTTCAAATTTATAATTGCTATAATTTTTATATGACTAAGTTGAAAGCCGGACTTTAAAAAAGAAGGTAAATATTTAGTTTTATTCTCGTTTACAGATAAGTTAATTCTTTTAGCGATCATTCTTTTATTTACCAAAACAATTGGAGATAAAGATTAAAAAGACTTTTTCGGAGAGAAGGTAGTAAAAATCAGTTTGAATCGCACACTCCCTATTTTAATTCCCTCTTTTGTCAGTGACAACATAAACTTCTGTAATGTTACCACAGCATCTGTCTTGTTTTTGACTTGTTTACGTAACATATTTTATGTTAAGACGATCACTTCAAACCAGAAGTGAACAGAGAACAAGACCTCTAGGGCAAGCCAACTCTTCACCTGTCGGTTCCACGCCATTCCCCTCCATGGTCCCCCAATCTTTGAACCAGAAAATGGCGTGTTCTTATTTTCCCGGAGAAGAAAAAAAAGGCCTCTTGATCCTATTTCCGAAAACTTGACATCTGGAAATGGAAATTTTGGATCTGTTGGCGTAATTTGACTTGTCACTTTTCCGAAGCTCGCCATGGAACGTAACACTGGCGCCAAATTCAGCTGTCTATTTGGGATGGTAGTTCGATTGCTTTTTATTTATATATTTTTTTTCCAATTCCTCTTTTTTTCCCTTTTTTGTGTGTGAAGAAGACTGAGTACTTCGTTGTGTGCATAGGATTTCTTAAAACTCTGATTTAAAAAGGAGGTAAAAAATATGTATGCATTATTTTATCTGTAATGCTAGCGCGCGCTTCTTATTATTTTCGAATACTTATGTTTCACAAAATTAAAGTGTTATTATTATTTTTACCAAATTTACGAGAGTTATCAAGATTAAAGTATGGCCCACTGCAAATACATTAGAGCTATTACATATGGATGTATGCTATATGTTTTTAGTCTCTAAAATGAATTCTTATTTTTATTTGAATATATCGAACATTGACATTACCATATTCAAAATTATTCGAAAATGCCATGATTTTATGTTAAACATTTTGTTGTTGCTGTTATGGCTAATGCCACCTGTCTGACGTAGTCAGAACGAGGCCCACGAAATTCATCGTGGCAAGGGGCTAGAAGTACGCCTGTCATTGGCCTTGGCCTTGACACCATACAGGTACGAATTAGCTCGACAAAATTCCGCGAAGGGACGATAGATGGCGACACCACTTGTCTCCATCTCCACAATTTAGACATGGAACTGAAGGGGAGGGAGACATTCTCCAGTCCTCCCCTGTACTCGGGATTCAGCCCACAAGACTTTCGGACCCACTGATTTAACGTACACGTACTCCGTGTGTACTCGGAGGGTATTTGGTGGTATCGGGCTTCGAATCCAGGCCTTCCGGTCTGGCCTAAGGCCTTTTGTAAAATATAAGTAACATTTTGTAAAATATAAATAATATAATTATATTGTTCCTTACTACCAAAAATACTAGAAGAAAATTATTGGATACATGTACATTTAAAAATAATTGTGGTTTGTACAATACTAAACTAAACTCAGTGGTGCTACAGCCCATGGGGGCCAAGGCCTACTGTGCCCATCTCAGTATACGTGACCTTCGGCTCTGAGGTGCATGAGCAGATGTTCCGCTCAGATGGTCAGTCAGACATGGAATCATTTGCGCAAATCTTGTTCTTAGCGGATCTCTGCTCAACAAAAGAAACATTCCTGCCAAATTTTAAGTCTGTAATCTTTAATGAGTGAGTGAATGCGTGAGTCCTTTTTCTCCTTGGTCCTACATATGATGAGTGAGTAAAATTTATATTAACGTCGCACTGCAAAGCTGCACGAAGGTTATTGGTGACTGACCTCGTAATTTGGAACCATGGTCAAGTGGACGACACCTGAGCTGGCTCCTTTCTCTCCTAACTTCCAAACCACACCAAAGGGAGGACGTTTGAGCCACGACATATTTTAACGTACATTGGCCCTCTCTGCACGGTAGGTCTTCATCCGTACTAGGTTCAAACTCATGACACGCCGGTGGCACGAGTTCGTTGCCTTGACCACTAGGCTACATTGAGCCTTAGGACGCTAAAAGTATTACATATATGTAATTGTTTGAACCGTTTGTCACAACTAATATAGACTAGAGAGTTTTTCAATAATTTTTTAGGATGGTACATCTACGCTAGCACTACTATATAATGCAAAAAAAAAAAAGTTTAATACTAATGGAGGGGCATTTTTTTATACCTTCCCTCTATTAAAAATAGACTCTCTCTGCCTCGTTGTTACAACAAACAAATGCAGACCAAGTAGCAGAGGTTATTTTCATGATAGACGGACAATTAGGACATAAACACAGTATGTTATAACTAAGCACAAGCAATGATATCTAAGAAAAATCTGGTATTCAAGACAGTCTCATTAAACTGAAAAATTCCGTTTTTTTATTTTTTATTTTTAAAACACAACAATACTCTAAATAATTCTTAAAAGAAAAGCATCATGTCTTTTATTTCACCATTCTCAAACCCAAACCAAAGAACATCCCCCTGTTATTAAAAATGGCCAGAGAAAGGAATTATCATTGTTATTCCAAAAGTTTTTCATATATTTCTTCCCAGACTCACAAAGATTTATGTGGAACAAAGATAAAAAAGAAAATCCGTTCGCTAAGACCGCTAATTCGCCCACAGCTTTCCGAGTATTAAGTAGGATAGAAGTGGGACCGTCCATTGTCGCGAGCTTATCAATAACCCTTTAAGTGCGTCCTCTAATTGCCCGCCACTGCCTATTGATTAACAACAAAGCCCCTGCACTGAAAGAGTTTGTGAATTGGAGACCAGTTAGGAATGTTCTATTTGGAGCATCTTTTTATTCCAACTTTCCTTTCAAAGTAAGATGATTCAGCACAATGAAGCTTCATTTAATAAATGATCATTACGATTCGGTTTTTAGAAAAAAAAAGAAAAAAAGACTTCTCTTTCTTTGTGGGAATAGGGATAGTTTTCCGCTCTGAATCAATATCACCTGCATAAAATTTCGATCTATGATATCTACTGAAATGTTTGCCGGTGGCTCGGTGCATCGACTGTAAATACTTCTTTTAAATAAGTAAAGG
>BMAV01001946.1:75086-112357 GCA_019973955.1 Trichonephila inaurata madagascariensis | reverse complement strand
GCATATCTGCCAGCTCAGTGTTTGTAAAATACTCCATACTCTTCTGCAGGCGATGACAATGGTAATACGGGTCTGTTTCCTTAAATGCTCTTGTGAACAACGCCACCTAGCACCACACTAAGATGGTTCCAACCATGGCTTGCTATGCAAATCTGAATCCTTGTGGTGTGCCTTACCACACCTTAGAATTTGTCCCAATGATTCTCTGGGACACTGTATATAAAGACTCAGAACTAAAGTACCATTGGGATTTAGTATATCTTGTGATTTTACTGAATAGTTTTTTTATTTGTTTAAGGTATCCGACTACGTTCGGAACCATGATTTAAAAAAAAACGCATGAATGTATAATTTTATGATATTTAGTGTCACTTAGATAAGAATACATGTATAAAATTGCTTTATAAGGACATTAGGATAAAAAAAAATTATTTAAATACAATATTTTGGCAAAAAATTAACTTAGAATAACCTTTTTTCCAAATGTTCTCTCTTTGTAAATCATGCTTCTATTGTATTAATATTTTGCCTGTATATAGCTCAGACCTCTGTACAGAGGCTCAACTATGATTTTTGACAAATTCAAATTATTTTCAGAGTTACAACCATTTGAAATAGTTATCGGCGTATTTTCTTAAAATTTCTCCCTTCTGTTTTCTTAAAACATGGATAAACCGACTTCCAAGTTATGCGTTTCTAAAATTTTAGTTGATCCTCTGTACAGAGGTCTGAGCTGAATACAGGCAAAATATTAATACAATAGAAGCATTTTTTACAATAGGAGAACATTTGGAAAAAAGGTTATTCTAAGTTAATTTTTTGCCAAAATATTGTAATTAAATAATTTTTTTTTTGTCATAATATCCTTAAAACAATTTTATACATGTATTCTAATCTAAGTGACACTAAATATCATGAAAATTATACATTCATGCACTTTTTTAAAATCATGGTTCCGAACGTAGTCGGATACCTTAAAGGTTAGACCAGTGCTTCTCAAACTTTCAATACTTGTGATTTTCAATCATAATTTTCATCGCGCCCCTCCTACCCCATTCAAACATTAACAATGTATTGAGTTCAATAATAATGTACTTTGACACGTAAATCTTCAGTAACAATTTAATTACAAACCGTACAAATTATCAAGATAAGTTTTTATTTTTATATAATCTTATATATGACAAGCCCATGGGTTCACTGGTAATTGTTAAACTTGTTCTTAACTTTGTATAGTTAAATTAATTATAAAATACAGTGTATGCAGTACTGATACATTTATAAATATACTATATCATTGTAAATGCGTATTTTATTTTTTTCTTATATCAGAACGTATTTTGTTTTGCTTCCTTTCAGTAAATTAATAATATTTTTAAGTAAAATTTTATTTTCGACTTTTGGATATGCTCGCTCCCCCCTCGTTGGCTTATCACGCTCCCTAAGGGGGCGCGCCCCACAGTTTGAGAAACGCTGGGTAAGACACATACTTTTAATTTTTTAATAGAAAATTAAAACATTCTTAAATATGCATTCATCACAATTTATTAAATTACCTATTAATTATTATTTTTAATGAGTTCTTAATATTTTAAAATATTTTGCTTTCTTCCAAAATTTTGAATTTATCTTATTTTAGTTCTTTATACAATTGAGTCTGCTGTTGGATTTCTGAAAAAGAAAGAAAAAGCACTATTTTGTATTTCGCTATCATTTTAAAAGAATTTTAAACAATCAAATCTGCAAAAGCAACGAAATCAGTTTTAATTGTCATAATTCTCTAATTTATCTTCCGTGGATTTGGAAACCCGTCAGGTTTGTTTTCCGAAAAGAATAATTTCACCACGAAATAAATCCATACCATTTACTTGCCCTAGAAAATTTTATTAATGGTCTGCAGTTTACTTGACAGAGCTGTCTGCAGCTTCAATTTAATTAAACAATGTAACAAATTCCTTTTTCTCCCAATAAGAATTTTCTATCAAGAATTTCAGATGGGGAAAACATTTTTGCAAAAGTAGAACGTTTTCTCCTAAAGTTCAGAAAGCACGTGGGCCGATATTAAAAATATATGATAAATTCGGTTTGATTTAATTAGTTCCTTTCTGGCAGTTAATTACGCCCGGGTTCATTTAAAAATTAAATCGACTCTGAAACAAGCGCAATTAAAAGATATTAGCTTGTCTACTTTTTCACCCAAACGCGTCGGGCCACTCGAGTCGCATTCATTTGTTTCGAGTGCGGTCACAGTGAAAAGTGATCGTTAATCATTGTTGAAGATGACATCGAACATATTTCGCGGTAGTTTCGACTGTCTGGTGGCATCATTAATAAGGAGTGAAATGCGGAGCAATTATAGGTTCTTATTGATGAATGCAGCCTTCACCAGACTGTGAATGACAAATAGTTGGGTTTAGTTTGTTTTTACGCTCCTTGTTTCAACAATTAAGAAAGGGAGAAAAATATTTCAGATATTAGCATTGGTGGTGAAGAGGTATTTTACTGTTACCCCCCCTTCTGTCTTTAAATTTATAATCGTTTAAAAATTTGCGGTCTAGATGATAAGCATTACTGTCATGATAAACTGATTATTTTCTTGGTTTTGAAATCTGTACGGTTGATCATCGATTTGCTCCTTAGCTATTATTACTATTAACTGTGATTAATTGGTTCAAAGTGTACAAAATTGAATTTAATAGTCTGCATTTTGAGAGCTTAGCAGCAATGAGGGAATTTGAATTCGAAATAAAATGTTTGTAGAGAAAGAAAATTAATGTAATGGGCGAGAAATTAAGCCTTCTAAAAACGTTTTCGATCTAGAATTACTTGGTAAAAATTATTTAGTGACTATGTGTAATTGAATGTTTTCTTTACAAATAACATAAGCCCTTTCATGAGTAAGGGAAAATATTTTCTCTCATTTTAAAATTGGTGATTGTCGTATTTGATTATAACTTTATGTACATTTTTTATACAGAATGTCAAGACAGAACTAATGTCGAATGCAATTACGTAAACGGGAACGCAAATTCGTACGGAAAAACAAATTCGTAAACACTTTATGACCGTCAATACGTACCCTGTTTGAATGTTTCATACCCTGGAGGAAAATTTGTTGAACATATACATTTAGAACATACATGGCGAACATATACATTTAGACAATCCCAATAAGTGAATGTGAATCTTACGAATACTCAAAATCTCGGATTCTGACATTGGCTTTGAAGGATTTACGTGACTTTATCTCTTTTAGAATAACATTTCCAATCAAAACGCTCAAGAAGTGAAAAGATTAAATTTCCACTGTCCATGGCTAACGGAAAATGGTTAAAAAAACCGTTTTTTCTATGTTACGTTTTTACCCCAGGATTAGATGATCCGGATATAAGCCAAACCCTTTTAACTTTAAAAAAGTTCCAGAAACTTACGGCTTATACATGGAAATATGTGATAAGCGAAAAAATGGTATTAAAATAAATAGAAAAGAAAATTATACTCTTATATTTTTCGTTATATCCAACTAGCTTTCAGAATAATAAGCAAAATACGGGAATTAATTTAAGTACAAATTCACTTCACTGTTTGAGAAGGAATTGTTTATTTCTTTTATTTATTGTGTGGTTATGATTTAAGATAAATGCATTTCCGTAACATAATTACCAGGTTAATCAGAAAAAAAGTTTACAAGCCGCAGCATTTGAAAATACATATTGTGGAGGAATTTTGTTTCCCCAGATTGGAGATCAAATGGTGCTACTTGTCATACAACTGGTTTGTGGGTAGGTAGTGAAAGTTCCCAGAAGGTTCAAGACGATTGAAATGGCAAGAAATCGGTCTCGTTTGGAAGTGCGAGCCGTGATTCGAGTTTTATGGGCAAAGAATGTGTGCGCATCTGCAATAAGCAGGCAACATGAAACGAAATTGCGACACTCTTTTCAATCACGCAGACAAGATGTCGAAAACCACAGCATGACAGGAAGCGGTAGGCCAAGTTCTTCAAAGACCAAAATCAACACGGCACGAATTGAAGAAATGATTCAAAATTATCGACGGATAACTCTGCATGAAATTTCGTCAGAGCTAGGACTGAGCTATGGTAACGTGCAGTATAACATTTCTGATGTGCTGCGATATTCCAAGGCAATGTTGTGAAGCCATCCTCCGAGACCTGGCTCAATGGACAGGGACCTGATTTCTACCAAGACGGGTTAAACAAGTTGGATCTACTTTCTGATAAATGCCTAATTAGACTTGGTGATTATGTCGAAATGTGATAGACACATATATGCCTCTTAATTCCCTTTTATGTTTTTCTGTCTATTGTTAATAAATATTTCTTTATTAGACTTGTAACTTTTTTTATTACCCCTCGCTTATTATGTTATTAATAACATATAACTATACTTTTGACTTTACTTAAAAATACATTGACGCTCTTTAAAATCAACTAATGAGAATTACGGTGAAAGCCTCAAAATACGAATTTTCACAAAGGGTTTCAACAGTTGGAATGAATATTTCTATTATTGGAACTCAAATATACAATTCCCATTTCTCTTCTACTACGCTCATAAAAGCAATTTCATAGCACGTAACAAAATTTTTATTCCTATCAGCTTCTGAAATAGTGTCTTCCATATCTTTTTTCCCTCCTATGAACTGTTCAATTCATTCTAGCTTGCATTAAGAATTTAATCAAATATTTTATACGTTCTTAAAACTTTTTATATCGCTGGTGGCTAGAGCACATATCTCGTGAAAACATGAAATAAGAGAAAGCATTGATGCAACTCAAAATTTCAATTACGTCTTTACTGTATATCGATTTTCCCTCAGTTGGAGTATTTAAATTTATTGCAATTCTCTATTCAAATTTGTTATTTTTTTGTATTTTAAAGAGTCAGATATTGATTTCTGAGAGTATAGAAAATGTATATGGACGAAAAATAGTATCTATATAAGTAAATCATAGAAGCAATGTTTACAAAACATTTATTATTAGTATTTATTATTATTTGTATGTAAAATATTCTTAATATAGTGAAAATCATCTAACACGAAATTAAGGAGACTGAAATTGATTTTTCGTGTTAAAAGAATTTTGTGTTAAAGAATTTCGCATAAAAAACATATACTCAACAAAATTAAGTTTATTAGAGTACATTTTATCTACATAAATATGTGTATATGCATGTATTTAATCAAAACCGTTAAAGAATTTACGTAATTTGCTCTCTTTTCAATTCCTACTATTAGTTCACAATCTCTATATATTTATTTACCTTGGTGGAATTTTCAATCGTTAATAAAATACATTTTAAAGGGCTCAATTGAGCTGAAATTTTATATACATGATTGTTTTAGATGACAATACAATAATTTAATTATAATTAATAAACATTAATTGATGAAAACTAATTATTCAAAGAATTAAAAAAAAAGCCACGTTGGCATCACTTTTGGCGACTTGTGTTTTTTTTCTCACGTTTTAAAGCATTCAGTTGAACTGAAATTTTATATACACGATTGTTTTGGATGACAATACGATACTTTAATGATAATGAATAAAAATTAATGACCACTTAATGTTGTGATTCTGTCATATGTATATACATATTTACACTAATTATAACTATTTAATAAAAAGTAGCCAAAATAAAATTTTTCTTTGTTGATCTAAGTAGGAATTGACTTAAATTTTTTTTTATACTAGTTTTAAATCATTGTTCATAAAATAGAGTTAGCAATACCAAAATCTTTACAGATTTCCGTTTTTGTCTTCTGTTTGTGATTAACAGCCTTAAGAAGGTCCATCTTCATTTTAAGCGAAATAGAAGTTTGCTTTACCCTTGAGCTCTTACCATTGTGCTTTCAAAAAAAAAAAAGTCCTTATAAAATAGAAAAATTAATTTGAACCAAACTCGCTGATTTTTTCCCTACACTGAGATGTACTCGTCATCAAATATCAAAGCCAACTGATGAGAGATGAGGTATTTTCGGGTGGCGTTTGTGTAAGGTTGGAGGGTGAAAGTAGCTTAGATAAACAAAATTGGCTAGTGTCAGAGGCTATTTCGAAGGTATTTCAAAGACAAGTTCGCTGCCTTTCTAGGAAACATGTGAAAACCATCTCACTTTCATTTCATACCCCTCCTAACTCTAGCCTGCGTTGCTCATGTTTTCCGTATTTTGTACACTCCCAGAAAGGAAAACTTTTCGTGTTAAGCGATTTTCATTTCGCATTAAGAAAAAAAAATGCATAGTAGTTTGTCGGGACTGTTGTATTATTTCGTGTTAACTGATATTTCGCCTTAAGAGTTTTCACATTAAACGTATTTCACTATACAGGGTGTCCGGGCTTAAAGTATCCAAAAGTTAAGGCTTATTGCGGAACTGCCCATCAGGATGTAATAAACTGTTCATCCATGGATTGGAAATCCCTCCGAGATTTTTTGGGTCTAGTTCAGGGGTACTCAACCTTTTTTTCTGCTGGGCCGCATACATATGCCAGCTATTTCACGCGGGCTTCATACATACGTTAGTTATTTCACGCAGGCCGCAACATGAGAATAAATGGGAAAGGGGGAGAAATGCGTAAGACCAAGATAACATTGAAAATTTAAAATGTGGAAAATTGATCAAAAAATTTTAATTCCTGTTTTGCTTTTTTTTTAATTATTGTTTTTTATTTTTTTTATTTTTGTCACTAACACTAAATTAGAAGCATTTAAGAAACACTCCTTCACAATTTATGTATCAGTAAATGGTTTCATACGATTGACAATAATATAACAAACTTCATAGGATGTCTTTGTTTCCGCCATAATATTACCACTGATAAAACCCTTTGTTACTGTTGCAAAGATTATTCAAGAAAGCTTATTTATTACCTCTTGCAAGAGATCTTCCAGGAAAAGTGTCATTGAACGAGATTCCTGTTTATTGGTATTTTTTAAGTACAGCACTTTCGTGACAAATCAAACAATTACTGATCATTGTTTGTCACTACAAAATAAACAACCTCCTAATTGCCTTGAAACGATAGATTTTCTTCGAATACTTTTTGTTTGGAAGATATGAAAGATTATTAAAAATTAGTTCCACTCATAAAATTATCACCACTCCACTGTTGTCCGTTATCACACTAACTGTAACCGTTCCAAAAAGAAAAAGAATATCATTTTGTACCCATACGACACCGACAGCAAAAAGTAAAATTGATATATATATATATATATATATATATTTGATTTCTCTTGACGCAGAATCTCCCACCAAATTAAAGAATTTCTCAGAGCAGTGGGCCATGACCGGGCCACTTGAAAAGGCTCGGTTGGCCGCAGGTTAAGTATCGCTGGTCTAGTCTAATCAGCCGCACGTGGGGGCATTATTCGGCAATTGCAGATGATAAACTTGTTACACTGACTTCATTAGTAAAGATGTAGACGCCACAGAAAAATGTACAGTGCGTACTTCGGTTAACGGAATTTAAATCAATCACGTGTGCACAGCGACGTGTTCGAACATAATGGACTGACCTTACTGACTTGCCTATTAGACATCAGGACTCCTACAAAATGAATCAAGCTCACGATCAACACAGTGTCTTCTATCACGAAAACTTAAGGATACTTGCCAGTTTGAGATACCAAAGTTCCCATTTTCTTTAAAGTTCTTTTCCATTGGTGGATAGATTTTGATGTCGGAGAATCGACAATCCATTCTGTTCGAACATGTCACTGTACACGCATGACTGATTTAAATTCCGTTAACCAAAATACGCAAAACTGCATTTTTTGCACCTTTGTTGTGGCGTCCACATCTTTACTAATGAAGTCAGTGTAACAAGTTTATCGTCTGCGATTGCCAAATAATGCGCGCACATGCGGCCGATCGGACTAGACGTGAAAACTCTCGAAGTGGTTTCCAATCCACATATGAACAGTTTATTACATTCTGATAGGTTGTTCCGTAATAATAAGTCATAACTTTTAAATACTTTAAGCCTGGATACACTGAATTAGTTTATCATCATTTTAGTAAATTAACTTAATTAACTTGTAATCGTATTAATAGGACTTTCTATTTCAATATTTGATTTTGCATTTAGATCACTGAATATGGCAATAATTGGTTTGTTATTCTCTGCAATGATTTAAACTTTTTCGAATGCTTTTGTTAAGTTTTATTTTAATTAATAATGCTTTTAGAACATCTTTTTATTATATTCATTTGTCAATGCGATTTTTTTTATTTCCGAAATTTAGATAATCAATTAAAATGTTTCTTTATCTTTTCTGACTTTAATTTAGAAAAAGTACACGCACGTACGCATGCATTCATATGCATGCACATGAGCTGTTGGCAATTAAAGATGAAATACTAAGGGGAAATGATACAAACATCAAATTAGCATGAAAGGAAGAAGGTGTTGGGATGTGCAAGTGATAAGAATTTAAGAGTATTTAAAAGACGCGGGAGGAGCGAACGACATCTCAAGTTCTGCATAAAATGACACCTGCGCAGCGGGGTTTTTATTCAAAAATTGCATTTAAATGTGTGTGAAAAGATCGCGCTACACTTCATATAAGGGCGAGAAACGGTTACAGGCGCATTTTTTATTTCTGTAGCGGCAGAATGTGGTTAATCGTTCCACTATGTTAATAATTGCATTGTTCGGAATACCCCAACCGTGTTACAAAAAGGAAATCGATGGGTTCAATAGGGTGATAATGAATACCATGCATGATTTAAACTACCTCCCACCACAAACGATCGAAAGGAAAGACATATCAGATCGGCCTTGCAGGATCATACAGCCAAATCAGGGGCTTGTTTGCAGCACGGAAAAATATTCTCATAGTTAGTTTGGTGATGTATGGAACAACCAGGAATTTCTACACGATGAGTATTACAGCGGCTTACTTTGACACTGCAGCATAGAGACGCACGTCGACACCGGTGCGCTCAACAACAATACAGAAGTTGTGCTCTATTGTCTTTTCAGACGAATCCTTGTCCTACGTGCAGCATCATGATGGATGTTACCATGTTTGAAGATACCGAAGAGACCACACGTGGCCTGATTGGATTCGATATCATCATGTGAACCCAGTGCCTCGTGTGATTGTAGGGGAAGCTATTGAGAGTACCCGGCACTAATACCTCTTGTTCACGTTGTCAGTAATCTGAACGGGTAGCGTTACATTTCTCGGATCAACTTCTGAGAGATTATAGAAACGTAAAAGATAATCTACTGTCCAACCAACGCATGTATATATGAGAAAAGCGACTCGTTCACACATGAAATCTCCAGAACTACATACTTGAAATTTGGTAAGCACGTTTCTTTTATCGACCACAGATACGCGAAGAACGGGTTTTATGGAAATAGACTCCAAAAGGGACAATATACTTTAGTTTTTAAAATTCAAGTTCTTTTTAAGTTAAGAAAGCGAAGGCCACGAGAAAGTAATGATAAGACTTATATGATATCACATAAAACGCTTATATATGCGTACAACTTCAAGAAGTACCCGGTGAAGCGTGCGGGAAACGGCCCCTCTTATTTTATTTTTTCCATTCAAATACAACTTAAAAATACATGTATATAAATAAACTCAAACTTATTTTATTTTTCCTTAAAATCCTGTTACAATATGTTTCAAATATTTGTCACACTTGGTATACACTATAGTTTAAAATGGGCGAAGAAAGATTTTGAATACATTAATTTAAATGAAACATCAAAAGGAATAACATACTATCGGAATACAAAACGAGACACACTTTACAGAAAGACAAAATACGCTATCGGAAGAAACAAGCATTGAAACTTGAAGACAGAATCTAATCTTTTATTCTTCTCTTTTTTTAAAAAAAGTTTCTCTGAAACATTAAAAGGAAAAAGCAGTGCATACAAATGAAGTAATTTCAGTTTTCCTGTCCATCTATTTGAATCAAACCTTCTTGCCAGGCTAAATTCTACTTTTACGTAAGACGTAGCGATTATTATTTTCATTCCCATAAAACACTTCCAATCGTATCCAACAATTTCTGTGTTTTTCCGGGCTGGAATGACAAATGCAACGCAGAAAGTAAAGCACAAGAAAACGCAAACGATATTTTACCGCTGTCCATTTTAAATTTCGAAAAACACACTCGTATTCTTTACTTTCTCTCAGGAAATGATGAATAAATAAACTTGATATGCAAAGGAAAAGGAACGGCATGTTCTGAAAAAATAAACCACTTCTGTGCGATCCTTTCGCATTCCGAACGAATTCGTTTCGTATATTTCATTCCAGAATGTTGGAATTCGTATGCCAGAATTTTAAATCGTTTATATTTTACTTTCGAATTTCTATTTTTAGCATACAATATATTTCTCGCCTTTCACCGTCCTTTCTAAGTCTTATCTAAACTGAAAGGAAGAGATAGTAATTGAAATATTAGAATTATTTTAAAAGAATTGTATTTCTGCATCGAATAAAACTGAAATTTTTATCTAGTTTTCCAAATTTCATTCTTTAAAATAAAATTTCAGAAAATTTAATTTAATTTTCAAGCCGATTAATGTACTTTTAATCGATATCGATAAAATGGAAAAAAATCATTTTTTTAAAAATTTTTTTGTTTTTATAAATATTGTTTATAAAAAAGCTTTTTGAAATTTTGAATTGACTATTGTAAATAAGTTAACAATCTTACTAATAAATCTTACTAAAACTACCATCATAAAATATTTTACACCCCTGTTTAATTTTCAGAAAAGATAATAGTTGTAATGGTATTTATTTAGGAAGATTGACTCCCCAAAGTTGTAGTGAAAACATGACTTTAATATACAGAACAAACATCATTCAAATTAGGCTTAGCAAAATAGGCTTTCTTCATAGCCAGAATAAAGCTAAATACCAATGGGGTAACGAGATGAAAGAACGTCGCCCTTTTTAATCTGTTGTGGTTATTTCTACGTATTAAAATGTTTTAATGGAAATGTTACGTATTAAATGTTAAATAATTTAAAGAACAATAATATAAAAATATTTTAAGTATTATAACATATTTTTTTCTATTATGTATTTCTTTTCTTACTATATTTATTCTAAATAGAAGATGATACAGTTAATGGAAATTTTTTGCTGTAGAACTTGAAGTATGAAATGAATTTTTAAAAAATTATTTTTTTTTTATTTGGAAATAAACATTCGCGACATCATTAAAATAATTTTTAACTGCTTTTACAATTATACAGGTAAATATGTAAACTATTTTAAAATTCTCTAGAACAAGTACTAATTATAAAAAAATGCTAGGTATTCTATTATTCCGACGAACATTTCTGAAATTAGGGTTTTGGTTTTGTAACACTAATTAGTATAGAGTGGACCACAAAAGCGTTTGCCCACCTGTACTTTTCCTATTAAATTTAATGTCTTCGACTTATAAAAATCATTATATTAGAATCGTAATTTTTTTTATGGTATCTGCAACTTGTTTTTAATGGAACAGCATAATAAATTTTTAAAACATAGTATAACTATTATTTTGAAAAAATAATAATCAAAAGACTACTAAAAAAATAACACCATAAAAGTCTTCGTACACTTAAAAAATTCTCAACGTAGCTTTGAATATTGTATTTGTTTCTTATTTAGAGTACTTAGTAAGATATCTTAGCCTCCACAAAAACTTTTGAACGTCTTGGTATATATTTCCTCAGCTTTTTGTGATTTCTGCATCGATGTTCCTTCCATGCTTCTGTGATTATTGTTTTTACTGCACATTTCATTTTGACTTGTCATGTTTTCTTTTTTAAAATCAAATTATCACAAAAATATCTTCTACTAGGCTTAGATCAGGTCATTTAAAAGGTATTTTCAGAGTTTGGGAGCAGTTATAAACACCAGCGGCGTACATTGAGAGCAGTGCGCTTGGCGTCATTATTTTGTTAAAAAATGAAGTTGTCTCCAATATCCAAATTTTGGGCGGATAACTTAAAATTTTTCTTTGAAATATTTAAGTAGAGCTCATGTGATTCATAATACCATAAAAAATACCTAATTATCTAATCCTAATGTCGATTTACATCGCAACGCAAGAGCAACGCAAAGGACGCCAATTTAGTTTAATATGAGTTGATAATTCCCCGTTACATGTTGTTTTTCCTTAAATGGAGTTTATTTGCAAGAAAGACAATATAACGTTGATGTAGTGCCCTCCATGGTAAGTGAGCTGTTGAAAGCAAATTGAAAAAAACATGTAATGAGGCGTACTATATGTAGCTCAGGGTTTCTCTAACTGTGGGGCGCGCCCCCCTTGGGGGCGCGAGCATATTGAAAAGTCGAAAACCAAAGAATTAAAAAAAATGTTAATTTACTATATAAGAATACAAACAAAATACATTGTGACATAATAAAAAATAAAATGTAAATTGGCACTGATATGTTACACGTATAAATAAATGTACCAGTGCTACACAATGTATTTGATAATTAGTTCAACAATATTAAGCTAAGAACAAGTTTAATAATTACCAGTGACCCATGAGATTGTCATATATAAAATTATATACAAAAATAAATACTTGATAATTTGTATGGTTTATAATTAATCCCTTAATTTCCGATTAAAAATTTTGCGATTCGCTTCCCAATGCCAACCGTTTTCTTCGTAGGCGCGGGTATGTGATGTATTGGGGAGGGAAGGAATAAAGAAGCAAATAATCTGAAATAAGTAAATCCTTCGCAACCAATGTCCATGTTCTTTTATTGCATTCCAAAGCCTTCGGAATAATTTTAAGGATAGCACTGCCCAGGAAAAATCGTACTACGGAACGACAGATATATACGTCCGGAGAAATTAACGTTTTGATGAAGAGAGACGTTTATATACGCTGGTGGGAATTAAGCGGATAAAGTAGTTTCGTAATTCTAGCATCAAAGTATATTATTATTGAATTCAATACATTGTTATTGTATGAGGGGGGAGGCGATGAAAATTATGTTTAAATATTGGGTCGCGAATTTTGAAACTTTGAGAAGCACTGATCTAGCTGAATGCGAAACCGTGCACCGATTTTGTAGAAAATAGTTTAGTTTAAAAAATTATGCATGAAAATAAACGTTAGATGTCTACTGAAAGAAACTTCCTTACTGTCAATTTCATGAAAGCCTTTCACTAAATTTAATAACGATCATGGATCTAAGAAAACTATAGTTGATACGCATTTTTAACATTATTGTCGCGAACGACGCAGCACTAGAACGAACATTTTTGTAATAGGACTTGAGCGGCGCTGCGAGCGCAATTTTTTTCTTGTGTCTATTTTTTTCTTTTAATTAGTAGTAGTAGTTATATTTTGTCATAAACTCGGAATGAATCAGTTTTTGTTTTCTTTTTCCTTAAATTATTTTGGGATCGTACAAAGAACTTTCATTCTTATGATTTGGAGTATTTATGCTAAAATATAATCGAATTTTAGGTCAAGGCCATCTCGGAACTTAGAAACGAAGAATAAGGTAAGTGATACCTTTTTTTCTTTCGTTAGATTTAAAATCGAAAATTATTTTATAGTTATTGTATTTTCAAAACTGCGCATTGTGAAACATCATTTTCCTATAGTAAGTTATAAAAAGTTCTCTAAACAGTTCCACTACCTGAACTCAGACAGATAAAGTCTCTCTTTTCACAGTCAACGCACACGATTGAATTCTCTTTTGAAATGACTTGACCTTTGCTTCAAAGGCTCTTGTAATTTCTAGAAAAGTCGACCTTAGAGCCTTCTCGATAATTATTTGGTGATATCGTATTATTATTTTTAAAGTTCACACTGGGAAGTGAACCTTGCCGGCAAAAATCAATTTTCTCATAAGGAGAGCATCAATACAGGGAAAGCAAAATACACGGCGTGTTTCAATATCTTTTACGCATTTAGTAAATGCTTCCAGTATTTGTGTAGTAGTGAATATAAGCTTGAATAAACAAATTTTAAAACAATCGGTGCAATGTATTCAGTGGAACATTAACTATCAGAACAAACACAGACAATAATAGTAATATTATTTTTCTCGAATTCTTATTTATTTGTAGTTTAAGGAACACCAAGAGATATTTTCAAAAATTTGAATAGAAGAAATTATTTAAAAAAAAAATGTTATTGTATGAAATTGAAAAAAAAAATTATCACACTTAGAGTATAAACTTGTATTGAAACTAAATTTTAAGATTCTTTCTCCCGTTTCTAAGAAATATGGTGACCTGCTAAATTTTAAGAAATTATTCGTATACCAAGTTGAATTCGAATAGTCTACAATGATGGTTGGTGATGATTTCATTCTAGAAAAAATGCAATTAATCTCTTTTATTCACAGAACTATTCTTTTTTTAGACTAAATACAAGAACTTGTTTATAAAAATTGAAGGATAACAAAATTTATTCATGTCACACATCTGAATTCTAGTTACAAATCAGAAACTTTTTTTTTAAATATCAAAATAAAATTATAATTCTCAAAATGAAATACTAATTCACGAATTCATTGTAAATCAAAATTTATGCTAAAAGAAAAGGGTCGTGAAGATAAAAACTAATATTGCATTAATATACTTAAAATATAAAAAAGTTTCATTATCAAACGTTATTTAAATATTGAAAACTCAAAACACCAATGTTCTATTGACGTGAATTATTAGTAACCAAAGTATTTATTCCACGGATGTCTTTTATTCTAATACTCACTGAAATGATCAAGAGGAATGATTATTTCAGAAATATTAAAAAAATTAATCACACATATTAAGTTCAACCAGAATCGATATTATGCATTACAATTCTTTTCTGCAACTAAAAAACGCTTAGAATAATTATAAAATATGTCAACTTAAGCAATATAACTTTAACAACAAGTAAATTGATTATGTGTATCAGCAAATAAATTAATCAGGTAAATTAGAGTTAGATTAAATTACGTATTGACTTATACCAGACGATAATAACATGGAGGAGCCTAAACCTAAACAATATAACAATAAATTAAATAATCAATTAAAGATTAGTTCTAATTAAAGAAAAGAAATTTAAATAGAACTAGTATTTTACACACATTATACGAAACAATTATATTTCATAAAATACAGTTATGAATGCAGTTATAAAATAGCAAGTGATTTATTCATAAACAAATATAATTAACAAACAATAATTTATGAGAAATAAGTATAAAACACACACAAGCTACCAAACGATATTTATGATCAATTGGAATTTCGAATTTCCAACCTTATTTACGTAAAAATTTTCGTGAAATAAAAATGGCTCGTTGAAAGAATAAATGGAACAAATAAAACTATATTAAAAATCAAAATGATAGGAGAACTTTCAAACGAGCAGACAACAAGTCGAGGAAAAGAAGTTTATGGAATATCTGAAGCACAAAATGGATTAATTTAGCGAGCAAAAATGTGTGTATTTGGAACGCAAAATATGAAAATAATGAATTAATAAAGGCAAACATAAATTTATTCATTGTAGATCGTTTTATGTAACGGGAAAGGTTGAACCAGACGTAACATAAAACAAACATTTTCTTTCCTTGAAAGATTGAAGTTAATATAAGTGAAACTAGAGTGCAATTCGAACAATCACCAACATGGTTTAGATCTACAGCCCTATTGCTATGTTACTATACACGGATATCAAAGACTGTTGTAATATGCGCATGACTGACATCTGGTTCGAGGCGTGAGAATGCATATAATGTGTGTACGAAAGGGAGGAATGAGATGGGATTTCGCATTCCTTCCCCCATCCTCATTAAACAGGTAGAAAGCTAAATGACCCTAGGGATGGTGAAGAGAAACGGTAGGTAGAGAATGATTCCGACCTTCACTAACTGTCAGTGGAATAAAACAGGATTCACTCTGGGTTTAATGCAGTTAATTTCCTTCGATATTAACGGGATATGTCTGTATGAATATTGCTTTTGGGAATTCATATTTGAAATATCAAAGAATGTGAAATTAATTTTGACGGGAATGATTTATTTTATCGATTTTCGGATTTGAATTAAGATAGTTCTATAATCTAATCACGGATTCTGTGTCTATTTGCCATCAACGATTTCGTGTATGAAAAGAAAAATAAGAGGATAAAGATTGTTCGGTAGTTGTCTAAAAATCGTTTGGTAGTTTTCTAAAAATTATTTGGAAGTTATCTAATATCTCTCAAAAATAAAATATTCAATTCGCAATCTGTCAAACGATATTGAAATAATTGTATTCGAGATATTTTCAAAGAAACGATAATACAGAACCAATTACTTTTGGTGCAAGGAATTTAAATATGCAGATTTTATAAGCCAATTTTTTAAATTTAAATATATATATATATATATATATATATAATTTTTTTATGTAGTATAATATAGTCATGTTTATGTAATTCTTCAAACCGTTTTTTCCTTCAATTTTTCTTGCACTATTATGTCGAAACTTTCTGCTGACGGGGAAGGTTGGAATCTCATAAAGCAGCTTTAACCCTACTTCACCGTTCTAAATACTAGGTGACAGCTTTAGAAAACAAAATACCTTTGGAAGCTAAAGTTGTACTTCGGATAGTTTTACACAGAACATTTTTTATTTAATTTAATTTTATTCAGTACTTTTTTTAGTGAAACCGAGAAAAGGTTTCCTTAGCACACAGCCAAATCACATCACGTTGCGTTCAACCCTAATTAAACTTACCTTTGTTATTGTGAGAAGAAAATTCTGCTAAAAGCGTATTTTTTAAATGAGAAGCAGCTGTAACGCAAAACCGAATCGTTTGAATGTATGAAATAACACTTTTGAAATGATAAAATTTCGTTAAAATGGTAAATAAGAATACTGATGCTAGTTGATTTAATTATAATAAATCTATAGTTAAAAACAGAAGAAAATGAACTAACCTAATTTGGAAAAATAACTTCCTTTTTATCAGAGGCCCGGGAGCTCTATGGTTAACTTCCTAACGTCATTCAAAACCATCAATCGTGTACTTTTGCTCTTTCTAAAAGCATGTTTTTGCCACATTTCTTAGACATTCATACTTGAATTCAATCAAACCTGCAATCACATACAATTTAAGCACTGGTTTCATATGATTTTTATCCAAAAAAGCAAAACAAAAGAAAAAGTAAAATCACTTATTTGCTCAGCCATGGTACCTTCGAATCCATTATCCACGAAATAACGAAAATAGCTGGATATGACCGGAAATAGACTGGCTATTGGAAAAGAAAGCTGTAAAAGGCAATCTCTAATAGAGTTACATTTTCGCCTCTGGACGTAGAGTTGCCATATTGGCGAAACTTTATTTTGCCGCCAAGACATAGCTTCAACTAGAATCTAATCATCCCTTTGTTTTGTACAAAGATCAAATGATGAGGTTCCTCCCCACCCCAAGAAAAGCGAGACATATGAAAAATTTGTAGCCTTTCAAATATCCTTTTTAAAATTTTGTTATCTTAGTAACCCAATGCTAAAATATACGCGTTCTTATATATCTTACTTATCTATTTATTCTTATGAAGAAGTTTCTTGATTTTAAAAAAATATTTGAATATAAGTTCTATTCACAAGTAATGAAGTTTATAATTTAAAAAATTCAAAGTCTTTGGACCCATCCATTACTAACATTTACTCTCATTGAACCTTAAGATCAGTAATTCATGAAAACCCCTGGTGGTGATTTGGTAAATGATAAATATTCATGACCTCATCCTGCGATACATTCTGCCCGCATTTATTAAATGTTGCCATACATCTGCAACATTTTAGGTCTCCTAATTTGTCAATTTACCACATCCCATCATATACGATTAGTAACATTGATGACCAAGGGATTTTACTAACAGAACAAGGGTAATCCAAAGGTATATAGTACCTTGTTTTAGCGTGTTGAAAAAAGATTTCAGGATGACATACTATGAAGAGTAAAGCAACCAGCCGTAATATATCATCAATATATCAATCAGCTGTTACAGTTCTACGCAATTAACTAAAGCTAATTTGTTGTTGTAAGAGATAGCTTTACATATCAGAAATAATGGTAACGTTCCCTCTGCGCACAGATACGATGATCATTTGCTTTAAGAGTAAAATGGGATTCATCATCGAATAATATTATGCAATGGCAACCTTCTGGAGGCCAGGATGATTGGGCAACAACATTTTTAATAACATTGCTGATGTGCGTTAAAGACTTAATGGTTATTGTAAGTGTACTCACCTCATTGAAACACCTGGAGATGGTAGCTGGTTAGACTTGTACTTGCTATTCAAATAATAAAATTTAGGTACAATATCAAATTTGATGGTTGGGTAAAGATGTTGAGAAGTGTAAAGATTCTTCAAAACGTTTTTCAAAATTAAAAAAAAAAATTCTTAAGTTATACGCGTACTATTAAATCGAGTGGAATTTCTTTATCTATGTGAGCTATTACTGATGATAGATATGTACTTTTTAAAAGAAAATTTTTACAAAAAGGAAAATTGGCAACAGAGAAACTTATGAACAAATTGACAAAATTCATGATGGTCACATTATTAATGCAATCAGGTGTTTTCCTTTGATTTCACGGCTGAAATTAAATTAATACTTGTTGCTTACTTGTAAAATCCAGTACAATTTCAAAATTAACAATAGGTTAAATAGATTTGGGTATTAAGATACTTCACAAAGTTTTTCAAAAATATATATATGTATATATGTTGTAAAGGTATTTTTATAAATCAAGTGTGCATTTTGCCTACCAATGCGCTTTATTATTGTTAAAAAATATGTATTTTTTGAAAGAAAGTTTCTATGAGAAACAAAAGTTGGCAACATTTAGGTCAGTGAACTTATTGGCTGGAAAAACATGATTTCCTTTATCATTTGACTAAGATATCATATGAATTTATCTCATTGCATGGTATGTTCAGTTAATTTCGTACTGCTATCACATCCGAAGCCATGTAATGAAACTCCTTTGATTTTCCGAAATGAGAAACCAATACAAACAACATATGACTATTTTTTTACGTGAGATTTATATATATCTAATAAAGAAGGAATGTTAAAGATATTAGACACAAAAATGTATGTAAATAAAGTCTGGTAGAATATTATCAGAATGGCTTTAAAATTAATAAAAATATATTGAAGAATAACTCAAGTAAGACAACAAACTAAAAAGCATAATTAAATATTTGAATAAAATGTCGTTACTTGACAACTCAAATATTTGATGATACTTAAGCATGAGGCTTCAAATATTAAAAAAAATTTCCTTTTATTGCAGAATATCATATTAAATTCATTTTTATATACTAATGGAGAAAAATGGCTTCTTTAAAACACCTGAAACATTTTCTTTTAATAATATAATGCTAATTACTTAATTAACTATGCAAATAAACATTGATGCTAAGTTATTTTTTCATCGTAATATTATTCTTAACGCTTTTAGTTGTTAAGAATTATAAGTTTTTTTATGAAGCTTGTTAACATTAAATTAAAAACATCATCCAAGATTTATTGTTTTAAAAACTATTTAAAGAGGAATTTTAAAATTATAAAACAGAAATAACTTCAATTAAATATTATATCGAAATTTTGTATGAATTATATTAATAAATGTTTTATATATCAGTAAAATGTCTGCATAATTTTATAAATGTATATTTACTTTTCAACAAACGATTCTTGAACTCAGAATTTCTGAAACAAAGATAATTTAGAATAATCTTCTATTCAACGAAAACAGCAAACGGTTACAAATAATATCAATTAATTTGTTATTATTTTATTGAGATGCTTCTTTTCGAAGTGGCAACACCATTTTTTCTTTTAAATAAAAATATATTTGTTTACGAGTAAATTAAATGAATCATAATTCTAATTTGAATTATTTAGACATTTGATATCGCATTTTATTGATATTTAACATAAATTGTATTAATAAAAAAATATAATTAATAGTATTGATGATATAGACATATTTATATTAATATGCTGAATCTTTAATTGTCTTGAGAATAGTTCGGTTTTTGTGTCGTGTTAATCGTGCATCAGAAAATTAGAGTACTTTCTGTAAATTGCTTAGAGCTTATGGATTTTTTTTTATTTTGAAACTTTTCTTCGATTTAAATTGCTGTGATCTTTTAAAAACTTCCACAACACAGTACATTAAATACATAAAACAGCAGTTTGTGCGATTCTATTTATTTCATTCCGTTTTTATTTAAAAGGTTAAATTTCTGTCAAGCAATTATTTCTCTCGATGTTTGATAGATTCCCAGGTCGATAAATGGACTTTGCAATTTGTGCATTTGTATTTTCTTTCTTTGCCATTATTTTATCTTTGAAAAAAAGAAAGAAACACAAGTTTTGTAAGCTTATTAAATCTGCATTTCTCTACTTGCTTTTCCGCACCGTTTTTTTTCCTTCTCTCCATTCTTACAGCAAACAAATTACCGAAATCATTTTTAAAGAACTATCAAGACGTCGTAAGAAGGGGGAAACTTAAAAGATAAAAGCTCACGTAAATAAAAAAATAATAAAACCAGAAAAAGTAAATGAAAAATACTCAGTATTTGTGCGTTTTAGTTCTGCGTTGAAATTCGAAACTGACTCGTAAATACGCGCCATTTTAATTTAACGTACGAAAAATTCCCCCGACAAATACGACATTGCAGCAAGAGGGAGAGAGATCTAAGCAGATTTAGAGATTTCAATTCCCCCTTCCCTTTCCCTCGGATGTACCGATCAATACACCCCTAGGAATACGTCTCAACTCAGTTCCATTAGAAGAGATCTATTCGGAACTACGGCATGCAGCTCGGAAATTGAAACTAGGATTAAATGTTTCCGAAAACATTAGCTTTTAGCTTGCACGATTTTTAAACCTATCTTTGAGAACAGCTTAACCAGTTTTTCCATGCAGGTATACACATGAATTCATGGATTCCAAGCATTTTTTTTTATGAATATACCATTTTTATTTTTATTGCATATCCATAAAAGAGGATAAAAATATTACTAATTAGAATTTTAAAATTTTCTCCCCAAGAAAAACAAGAATTTTTGATATCCATTAAAAATAAATGGAATGAGAGAAAGAGAGAGAGATAAAAACAAAAAAGAAGATTAGAAAGTAACTTGAGTGACTTCAAATTCATTTTTATAAGATGAAGAGTTCTGTGTCTCTTTTGATACGCAATTAGTATTTAATTAGAAGGGAAATTTTATTCAAAAAAACGAAATAGTCTTTTTTTTTGTGCGTTTTAATATTCTTTAGATTTTAATGATCATTATAAAAAACTATATATGTTAAAGCTTTTAGATTTTCTCTTTTTTAAAATATCAGTTTCCAGAATTTGATAAACAATTATGTTATACACTAAAGAATGAAAAAGAAAAAATTATTTTTTTTCTTCTTTAACTTGTAAAATAGTTTGAAACCAAGATTCGGCTTTTTTTTAAAAAATTATAAAAGAAATCAAAACATAAAACAAATAAGAGGTTTAATTGCATTTTGATACCATTCTTCAACTGTAACTGTGATTTTTCTTCCGAATAAAAAATATCTAGCAATATATAAAAACAATTTTAAGTCAATTCTTACTTAGGTCAACAAGGAAATTTTTATTTCAGTTAATTAAATTTAATTAATTAATTAATATTTGAAAAAACTGTATTAACATCGTGTCATCCACTACAAGTTTAAAAAATGTATTTGAACTTGAGTGTCGCCATCTGTTGTAGTTAGTTGTAACTTTGTCAGAAATAACGCAGAATAAATTTAAAATTAAAAAATAAAATTTAATTAATGAATTAATATTTGAAAAAAAAACTGTATTAAGATCAAGTGTATTAAGATCCTCTTCAAGTTTAAAAAATGTATTTGAACTTCACTGGATGAATAAAAAGTATTTTATTAACTACTGAAAAAACTGATGTACAAGATTTGTACAAGATATGTAGGGTAAGTGTGTACTAACAGTAGGAATTGAAAAAAGCGATACTTTTTTGAGCTCAAAAATTAAGACATAAAAAATTGGAAGTTTCCTTTTAAATATAATGGATTATAATGAATGAATTACATAATCTTTCTCTGAAATTTTGACTTAAATTTTTTTTAATTACGATTAAGAAATTATGGTGGATTCTCAAGCTTCGTAACTAAAAATATTTTTATTAAATTACGGTGCAATGAAAATATTTTAAGGACCAACAACAGTGGTGACCAAAAGTTTTCATTCATTTAACTTTATAATTTGTTTTATTACATTTAATTTAATTATTTTTCACTAAGATTAGGGGATAAAATTTTTTTAAGTACTTTGTCTTGTTGCTGAATATTATTGAATTTTAATCGCAGAGATTGAAAATAATTATTCTACATCGACGAATAGTGAAACACTAATGCCATTTGATTTTCTACGTAAGTAAGAAAATAAGAGCTAAATAAGAAAGATATAACAAAAGTATTTCCCTTCATTGTAGTTAAATAAAAAGATAAATAAAAATTTCAATGCGAACCTAGAGTTTGTACCACTCTAATTTCACGCAGCAAAATCAGGGGTGTAATTTTTTGACTATTTCAATTTGACAAGATTCTGAGAATTCAGTTATAAAACAATTTCTTTGCAGACTTGAAATATTTTTTATTTGAGGAAAGATTTTTTTACTTTGATGTGTGTGTGTGTAGAACCAAAAGCGGAAAGCAGAGTAAATGCAATTTTCTCTCTTCAAACAATTAAATCTCTTTAGCAATGACATGCAATAATTTACAAAATATCTGTTAATTTATCTTTAGAGTTATCTTTCAGATATTTTCGCATTTCTGTAATTGTTCATAATTCTGGAGATGTTTGTCAAATAAGGTCCATTACAAATTTATCAACTTCAATCCATTCAATTTTTATAGCAAATTAAATTTTTTTTTTTAAAAAATCAATGCGTATTTATATATTTTAAGAATATTTTTCTCATTTAGTTAAAGGTGTGTGTTATGTCTTTAATTATCCTAAATTTAATTCAAAATAAAAAATTATTTATAAAAGTGACTGACATCGAGAGATATTTAATATAAAATTCTAATGATTGGATCTGAATAGTGTTTATGTATGTCAACGAAGCAGTTTTATATAATTAAAAATAATTAGTCAGTTTATAAACAAACAGTTTAATTCAATGAATTTAAGTTACTGAAAACAAAACGTATATTTTAATTATTATATCTGAAATAAATCAAAATTGTAACTAATCAAAGCATTGAAATATTAATTTATACAATTTACAAAAATTTAAGACAATCCACAATTCATTAGACAATACAAGAATTAAACACATTTTTAAAATAATACTAGAACATGTTTATTTAATCACAATAAAACATTTAAACTTTTTTTAAAAAAAATATACATGAATTGCATTCTTTGAAATGATTAATATAATTTCGATTAAAATAAAATTGCAACAAAAACATTCATTATTAAGTTTCAGACAATATTTTTACGCAGTTTATTATTATCCATTTCTTGCATCCATCTCTTTCTTCTATTTGCGAAGCTGTAAAGAGAAAGTAAAGACGATCCTATTATGTAATTCATAAGATTAGAAAGTCAACAAATCATTCAAATTAGTTTTTGGATGTTTTTTTTGTAAGGAACTATAAGTTTATTGAAATAGAGAGAGAGAGATTAAAATTATGTGCTCTCTGTATTTGTTGTGAAAATAGTATAATTTGAATAACATATAAGTTAAACTTTATGGAGTAAAACTCCCCAGAGTAAGATTTTCTTTCATTTTTTTAATATTTAGTTAAAGCAAATGATTTTATTTCTTTTTACTGTAATTTTTCTGCGAAATTCTAAATACGCACGTGATAATTAAAATTATTTTTGTGGCATGATTCAGTTAAGAATTTTTCTCAGTATGGCAACAGTTTAATTATTACTTTTTTCACTGGATTGAGTGGTAATATTTGCTACATATAAAAATGTGTCTCATTCGTCATTCGATCACTTTTTTTTGTTAAAATATTCTAAATATTGAAATTCTAAATCCATACGTGATAATTGAAAATATTTTTATATGATTCAGTTAAGAATTTTTTTCAGTCTGGCAACAATTTAATCGTTACATTTTTCACTGGATTGAGTGGCAACATTTGCTACAAATAAAAAATGAGTCTCATTCGTTGTTCGATGTTATATTTTCTTTCATAAAAAGTTTAATAGAGAATATTTAATTATAGTTTAAAAAAAGTTTTATTTTTTTCGCCATTTATCGTTGATGAATTATGAGATCAATATGTTGATTCAGTATTACTTAAAATTTTTCTATATGTATTACTTAAGCATATTGATAAATCCTTTAATTGTTTAATAAACTTTTTTATTGTATTATTGTTTCTATACTTATATTAATCACGTTTACCAGCAGCTTTTGGTATTTTGGAATGCCTTTTATTTTTCGAATTGTGTGTGTGTGTGATTTTTAGCTAACTCTAATCTTATTCGGCGTAAAGTAAATTCAATTTGCTATTGCTTTAATTTAATTGGTATATGTTTTTAAGCTATATTAGTGATTGAGATTTCATATTACACAAAAATATGTTTCCTCAATTTTAATTAATTGGTATTTTCGCTTTTCAAAGGGAATTAAAAATTGCTTAGTTAATATTAATTTTCTTTAAAGATAAAACCGTTGGACGGAATACTCTTGAAAAAAAAGTTTGAAAATATCGATACAATCGAAAGTTAAAAAAATGCTTTCTGTGTAAATGAGTAATTTTATAGTTTTTTTTCCTTAGAGTTTTATGTCAACTCTAGTTGTTTGAAGCAAGATGAAAAATAAATAAATAGGTAATTTTTAAAAAAAGTAAATTTAAATTTAATTAACAAAATGATTTCCAATGGCCATTTAACAAGTGTAATGGTAGATCATTACATTTTTGTAAGTATTCACTTTATTTTCAACAAATAATAATCGATTTTTTAACTTTTTTTTAAAGATAGCTATTTTTGTTGGTTTTATTACGGTATATTACGTACCGAACCTTGAATTTGAAAATGCGTATAAATGAATAGTTTTTTTTATATTTAGAGTCAGTTGAATTAGAATATTCCTATAAAATTGTTTTAAAAATATTATTACACGAAAAATTTATTTAAATTCTTTTTTTAATGGCTAAAAGATATAGAGAGAATGAATTATATTTTCAGAACATTCTCCTTTTGTGAAAAACGCTTCTATAATAATAATATTTTGGTTATGTATTGAAACGACTTTTATATACAGCCTGAACTTTGATTTTTGAAAAATTCATATTATTTTCTGGATTACGATAATTTGAAATAATAAACGTTGTTTTTTGTTAATATTTCTCTACCTTCTCTCTAATATACTAAAATATGAATAAATTCATTTCTAAATTACATTTGAATCTGTTCTTGTGTGGTAGATAGGGACCATATAAAAATAAACGCACAAAAAAAAATGTTCAAAAATTTTATAAATTCTTACATAAAACAATCTAATCATGGAAATACTACAATTTTTTTTTTATATGGTGGATAGGGACCGCATAGAAAAAGTCGCTTTTATATAATATGCCAATTATTTACGAAATTTATGTAAGAGTACTTCCATAACAAAATAAATAATTAAATATTACACATGTAAACATTTTTAAAACATTTAGTTTTTCCTTGTATAGACGAATAAGTTTTCAAAATGCACATACATAATTCATTGCTACTTATCGTAATCCAAAGCCCTGTAATGAATAAGTTCAAAATCGTTTTCGTCACTTGAAAATACAATTTCACTTGATTTATTTTTTGGCAACATAAAGTAAGAGATAAGTTTTTGTGGCGAAGGTCGGGTGGTCACACACACAGTTGCTTGTAAATGTCGCGATAACCAGATATATACACGATTTAAGCTCTTTTTGGAATTTTATATACTCCTTTCTTAATTGGTATCTATTTTAAGAAAATGCTTTTTCAATTTGTTGGAAAGCTGGATCCCTGCATATTTTTATTCGCTCTCAAAAAATCCGGTTTTTCTTGTCCGTCTTTACAATTTATCAAATTATTGATAATGTCACTGTTATTGAAAGTTTCGTCTTCAATCAAACGCGGGCTGCTAGAGCGTTGAGAGAAAGCAACTGAATGCACATTGTAGGGAGACTGTTTATAACAAATGAACAGAGCGTCTTGAAGTGTCTATAGTTCAGTGGCGTACATTTCAATGGGGGAAGGGGCAGGACTCTAGGGGCCCAAGGCCTGACTTACGCTAAATACGTATTTATCCAATTTATAAAATATTAAAGGCGAAACCTGACTTTTAGGGGGGTCCTAACATTCTCCGTTACGCCACTGGTAAATAGAAAGAAAACATTACAGTGACGCCAAAGCCATTGAAATTCATACACCGCATAAAAAAAAAGATCGTACATAAAAAATCGCATAAAAAAGACCGCACAAAAACAGGCTCTTCTGTATATACTTTGAAAATCCTACTTCAAGTTCAATATAGAAGTCTTATTTATACGTATGAGTAATATATTACTATTACTGAAGAATTTTTCATAAAAAGACAATGTTTTCAAAATATGCTATTCTTCCTTTTTTGCCAAAAAATATTTCATTTAGATAAGTTTTATATGGTAATAATATTCTTAAAACAGCTTAATATGTACAGGTATAGGACAAAATAATAGGAACACCTGTGAAAAAATGAAAAAGTTTTATTAGTAAATAGTTTGGCCATCTTTGACCTGAATTGCAGCTTTCATTCGATATGCGATGGACAAATAAAGGTCTTGAACAAAGTTCATCAGAATTCATACCCATTTCTTGTGCATGGCCGTCTCGAGTTCAGATAATGTGCGTGATTAAGGAAACCGAGCACGGACTTTGTTCTCTAAAAAACCCACATACCCTGAATGATGTTCAGATCAGGTGATAGGGGAACACCATATTAGATGTTCCACTTTATCTTCATGCTTATGTTACCATGTTTGAACACAGCGAGACGTGTGAACAGGGACGTTTTCATTTTGGAACCGAGGAGATTCTCCAGGAAAGAGTCTGAAGCATAGGTTGAGGATGATCTGCGAGAATGCTTCGATAACTGTCACCTGTGCTCATCCCCTTCAAGACACGGAGAGTGCCCAATCCACGGGAAGATATTGCACCCCAAACCATCACAGAACCCACTCTGTGTTTCACGGTGGGAACCAGGAGGTCAACATGTAATGCCTCTACCAGTGTTTGTCAGACGAACACACGTCCATTGGTCTGGAATTATGTAAATGAGGATTCATCAGACCAGATGACATGTTCCCATTGCAGTTGTTTCTAGATTAGGTGGTCTCGGCACCATTGTAGTCTTTTCATAACATTTCGCGCCCAAACTAATGGTTTTGGAATAGTTACTCTGCCATGGATGTTTGCAGCATGAAACTCCTGTTGAATAGTTTTCATGGATACGGGTTTCTGAAGGTGGCTATTTATCACAAACGCTATCTGCGACAGGGCAGTCTCGCGTTTAAGGGCAACTATCATCTTCAACACCCGTTTATCACGGTGCTTCAACTTCGACTCTCACCCAATATTATCCTTCTCAGAAGACACTTTACACAGGTCTGTGTAGGCTGTCATAACTCTTGACACACAGTGATCTTTGAAACACCCACAAGGTTGGTTGTTCTGGACACGGACGCTCCAGCTAGGCGAGGTCCAATTATTTGTCTCTTTTCAGATCGAAGAGGTTGGATATAATCAAGCTGTGCCTAGAAACATAGTTTCTCATGCAACTCTCTGACTATCAAATGCTTGACTGATACCTTCACTTTTACCACCACTAGGTGGCACACTGCTGCGACACGTGGCTGCCGTTTATTGGATGGTCGAATAACGACTCCCTTTTAAATGGGTATTCCTATTATTTTGTCCTATACCTGTGTATTCTAATTGGAACGGCACTAATTATTAAAAAAAAATTACTCGTTTATACGCTTTTTCAAAATTTCGGTTTAAAATCTTGAATAAATTTTTTCTTAGAAAAATGAGCATCTTCAAAGCATCAGGATGTAGAATTATTCCAAGCTCTTTTTAATAATGTTTTCTGATGTTTTCAATTACAACCGTTTTTTCACTCTTTATAATTTAGGAAAAAGCTTTCACAATTATTTTTTCGCATTTTTTAATGGAAAGGCTACATAGTTACATAATAAAATTACGAACTGGGTAAAGATAACACAGTTATGCCCTATTAAAACTATGCAAATGGATGTTTTTTAAAAGGAAAATACTTTTCCTAAATTTTAACAGTCACACTGTAATGACAGGATTTAAATTAAAAATAATAAAAAGAATATACTGTTAGAATACAGAATAACGCTGAAATGTTTTTGAAAATTTATGTAAATACGGAAACTAAATTATGTTTGAATCAATATAACTTTAAAGAAACTACGTGTTATTTGAATTCATTTCCTATCCTTGATTAAAGAATTTCCATGAATAAATTAAAAGAATATATTCTTTTTTATAAGTTTTCTTTGCTGTGTACAATATATTTTTTCCATTTATAAACTTTAAATAAATTCCATGATTTGTTGTCTCATTAATGCACAAAAAACAGTAATAATATTATGGAAAATATTTTCAAAATATATTGTGGAAACATGTAAGAATTAAAATAGATTATGGGGACATGTAAATATGTTTTATAGAACTGTGTCTTACGGATTTGTGTAAAATGTCTTTGGAGATTAAAAATATAATAGAAAAAATAGAAAATATTGCTGAATTTAGCAAAATAATTTCATTGTACATCGAATTATTTTAAGAATCAACGATCGTATTAATGATTTATTTAAATAAAATTTTGTTTTTAAGATTATTATAAAATTCGAACTCGATAAAAATTCAATATTACTGTTTTTGTATCAAACATTAATAAAATAAAATTGATAAAATATCTTTTAGTAAGACATAAAAAAAACTTGTGATTCTCTGCGGATAAAACTTTTAAGATTAATGTACGAATTTTATATTTTGAACTACGTTGATTTTAATCTTTACTTGGTATTTTGGAGAAGCGACAAAAATAATAGATTTATCGAGCACTGAAATGTTTTACGAATAAAAATTTTAGAGTAAAATTTAAATTTGTTCTATTTTTCAATTCCTTTTTTGTTTCTGAAAAAAATATTACATTAAAATTAACGATATAAAAACTGATTCAATATAATACCAAACGATAATATATATAGCCAAATAATAGAATATAAATTATAACTTAGATTGAAAATGATATAAAGCTTGATCATGAATATGACAATTATCACTTTACATAAGTAGGCTTTTGTCAGCTAGAGATTGGAAGTTATAGAACAAAGAGATAATACAGAAAATTTTAAGGAGAACATGTGTAAGCTTCGAGTGGAAAAAAAATTAATAACTATTACTCAAATAAAAAATTAAAAGCTTCTAAATTTCTAAAAGCTAACTTTAGAATATTGTGTGCAAAAATTTATTTCATATAAATTAATTTAATCAAATCTAAAATTTAAAGCACATTTTGATTGATTTTGTACAACTTGGGGAAAATAAAACTTCGAGAAATTGGAACAGTCGTATAACGAATTAACTGGACTAAAATTTTTAGTTTTGTTTCTTTCAATGATGACAAGAATATAGTTTTTTCCCTCCATTTCAATATAGTTTGGAAGAATACAGAATTTTCTTTAAAAAATTGTTTGATTCGAAAAAGTTCAATGCTTTCATCGCCAAACAATTTTCTTTTCACATGGAATGTTTTTCAGCAAAAATGATGATGATGATTTCGCGTGACAAGTACAATTTTTCACGTTCTTTAGTATACGTCTAATACCTCATCCCTCTTTGATATTTGGATTTACCCACAGATTCTGTATGTATAAATTTTGTATGTGTGCATTCCAGAGATGTTTAGATACGCATTACATGTGAAAAAAATATTAAGGGAATCTCTCTCTCTCTCAAAAGCAGTTGTCTTCATGGGAATATTAAATTTTTTAAAAATATACTTGGGGGGGATATGCTAATATATTTTTCTTTGCTTAACGATAAATAATCCACTCTGTTGTTTTAAATACAATCACGTGTTCATTGAATTTGAAACTAATATTAGAGGTGTACTTGTTCTACTAGTAAAATTTAGATAAAATTTCGAATTTGGTAATTGAGTTAAGTCGTTCAAATGTTAAGATTCTTCAATTTTTTTTTAAAATTAATATATATATATATATTGAACCTGTTTTTTAAATCAGGCGCATTTTGTCTACTTATGTCCGCTATTATTGTTGACAAATAAGTATTTTTTAAAAAAGTTTCTGCAAAAAGTAAAGTCGGCAACAGTGAAGCGAGTGAGCTGATTGGCTGAAAACACGACTGCAGTTATATGACTAATGACGTCACATGAATTTAGCTCATTGTGCAAATAAATAAATGGAAGCATAAATAATCGAAGCTGGGCAAAATGATATTAATGTTATCTGTACAAAAATAAAACTGATGTAATTAGATTAAATAATTATTTTAATTAAACATAATAAGGTGATTTGTAAGAAATAATTTTCTTATAATATAACTCAATTTCTTTTTGTAGAATTAAGGTATATGAATAGGCTCCAGTTTTTATTTAAATCCCTTTCATAGGTCTAGAAATATTTGGAGAAAACTATTAGGAGGCAATGCAGTATTACTTTAGACATAATGATTCATAAGGATCTTATCTTTTTTAATATCATTTGATAAAACGAATTGATATTTATAAATTTAAGTTGATATACTTAAGTTTTTCCATTTCCCGATCTTACTCTAAAATTTTAATGTTTTCTGAACCAGTGCAGGGAAATTTAATGAAAATTTGAGTTTAGATGTTTAATATGTGAAAATGATTCCAAATATTTGAAAAAATTCTAAGGAATTGAAATGTATTTTTTTTATTTTAAGTGCATTGAATGGTTGATATTTTTTTATTACAAATATCGCTTTTTAGAAATGTTATTAGAATTATTTTTTTTTAAAAAAAAACTATCACTTGGTGTAAAAATAAGTATAAAAAAATTAAATATTCAATAAAATTTTAATGTGTTTTAGATATTTATTTTAACTTTAGGGGATTCAATTTTAAAAATGCTATAGCTGTAGAACTTACAAGGAAAATCTCACGAAATTTTTGGTAAATTTTAAGATAAATTCAATACGCAAAGAAACCTTACTTATTAAAAGTTAATTAACTATGTTCATTAAGTTAATTATGTAATTAACCCATTATAGTATCATAAGTCAATTTTGTCCAACCGTGATGAAAACTGAAAAAATTTGTTGAGTTAATTACTACTTCATTATTTTATAATAGAAAATAAATGTTTTAACTGGGAAGCTGTAAATGTTTTATTCTGCTGTAAGTTATGTTATAGTGCAAAATTGCGAAGCCTTCAATCAAAAGCAATGTTCTATGACAACTATCAGTTGTTTTGATACATCTTTCACTTTTCAGGACAACCTAATTAATACGAACTATAACTAATTTTCTTATTTCATCCACCGATCAAAATCCAATGGTTCATTTCATTTGAACATCAGCCCATTTCGAGATTAAGGTTAATGGTTATGATCACGGACTCGTGGCTGGTGGGTCATGAGTTCGAATCTGAATGCAACTGAAGATCAGCCGTGTAGAGGCACTGATGCACATTAAATCTGTCGAGGCTCAAATTCCTCCATGGGGGGGGGGGGGCGCGTTTGTAGAGAAGGGTGCCAATTCAGACGATTGTTCTCGCCACGACGATGGTTCAAAATTACGAGGTCCATTGCCTATAGCCCTTGTGTTACCTTAAAGTGCAACATAAAATAAAATCTCAGATTAAAGTGTAAAAAAAAAAAGTTTCTTCAAGCAAGGATTCAAGACGGTTGTCCTGTTCTTGATGCAAAAGAATTTACCGTATAATCCGGCATATTACGCTTACCTGGACTTTCAAACTGCCTTTTTTTAAGTCTTAATTATATTCGCCCTATAACAGGGGTGGCGAACCTATATGGATCAACGTGCCATTTTTTCTAAGGATGTCTTCAAAGAGGACGTGCCATCAAATAATTTTAACTTGTGATTATTGGAAAAATAACTCAAAACTAAATACTAACAACTCAAGACTCTTTATTTACTACGAAAAAATACATTTTATACTGTTTAGTAGTAAATGTTTTAGTTATAAGTATAATTCAAATTAAAGTAATATTAGTCTGACTTCTGTTGTGTTGCCTATTAGATGACAAATAACTTATATTAGGATTGTAAGATGTTATTTTTAGTATATAGAATATGCATGCTGAAATAGTCATCTGCCAAACGGTTTCTGAACGAATCTCTTCAGTATTCTTCATCTCTGAAAATAATGACTCGTAGGCATAGGTAGATGAAAATATGATTGAAATAGCGTACGCCAGCTTCTGCAAATAGTTAAATGTGTTTGTGGAATCGAATTCCATATTTCCAAAATTTCGTTAGTGGTATTTTTGCTTACATTGCTTGTTAACCTTTCTGTTTCAATTCATTCCAACTTTTTTCTTGTTTCAATACACTTTTGGATCCATATTGAACAAGAATGAAAATCGATCAGTTGCATTTCAAATTCTTCAATTTCTAAATAATCGAATTGGGAAAAGTTCAGTTTATCGAATGAAGTCCCATTAGAGTACATAATAAACTTGATCATTTCCGATAGTTCTTTGAACTGAGAAAATTGCACTGAAAATTCTTGATTGAAAAATTAATTAGGAAATAAATTCTTCAATAACTTTTTATTCGTCTGATTTTTCATGTACATCTAATATTTTATTGTGAACTTTGTTATTTTGAACTAAAACGCAAATCATTTCGATCAGTGACGTGCCCAAAATATTGTGTCGCGTGCCATCAATGGTACGCGTGCCATGGGTTTGCCATCCTTGCCCTAAAACGTTCAACTTTTTCTACGAAGAAAAAAATGTACAGTTTTAACTCTCTTTTATATCTTTTAAAGTCTAGAAATAGTGAGTGAGTGGATTAAGTTACCTAGTATGAAATTAAACGAGACATAATTAATGAGTCATTTAAAATGTATTATATCTATCAATCTAGATGGAGAGGAAGTTGTTTAATTTATTTATGAATCAGAGTAATAGGGATAATGAAGATTAAACAGAATTCGAGGACGTGCTTGCACATATAAGGTAAGACGAATATGATGAACTTTTCATGTTATCCAGTAATGAAAGTTCACAGGGCAGAGGCGGAGAACCTTCTTATCATAAGAGGCCACAAGTAAATTAAGTAGTAATAAAGGATGTCGCATAGGTTGATGTACCTATAAATTCAACTTTTATAAAATTATTATAGTTTTTATATATAGTTAACAATTTTTTGTGTATTGTACAGAAATATTATTTAAAAAAAATTAAATCCTTATTTATTTATTATTTGATATAAAAAGTTACACTATAAAATATTTTTGTATTCACGTAAGGGCAAATTTCACTGTTGGTATTTTTATTGATGTAAGCATATATATATATATATGTGTGTGTGTGTGTGTGTTGTTCCTAATGCCTCCTGTCTGACGCAGTCAGATATATATGTATGTATATGTGTGCGTGTGTGTATGTGTGTAATGGATAAGTTATCCCATCCATTAGTGTAAGAGGGCCAGAAAAAAGTTTAGCCATATAGTCAATACAAACTCTATTTATTAACAATTCTCAGCAATGACACAAATTCAACAATCCAAGGTAAGAAATGCACCAATAGATAAATATGGAAGCAATAGCGAGGTAGACGAAATAATTGGAGATTTTATATTAAGTCGGATCACTTACGCTTATCACGTCCAGGCAATACACCTTCTTGGGACATCTTTTCCGCATAGGTAGGTTCCTAATAATAATTTTTTTCCCATATAATCGCGATACACATTAATAAGTAGCCAAGGAATCTTACCTAAAAATTTAAAATACAATAGCGAAATGTTTAAAAATTCCAGAAACTATCTGAACACCCAAAATAAATTTACGAGCGTTGTTTTTAATTTATGTATTGTTTAACTTAGTTTTTTGATAGTAAATGTTACGTTTTCTCACTGTTTATTTTTTTTCTGCTACTATTAAAACGAGATAAATTCCTCAACAGCTACTATTATTATAGGACAGAAGGATTATTTCTTTATAATGCAGCATTTCTCAAACTCTATCAATCCTAGGGGGTGTGATAACCCTCTGTGGGGGACGCGAGCATATTGAAAAGTCAAAAATAAAATATTATTTTAAATTATTATTAATTTACTGAAAGGAAACAAAAAATACATTCTGAATAATAAAAAATAAAACACCATTTACACTGATATAATACGCTTATAAATATATCAGTACTGCACAATGTAAGTTAAAAACAAGTTAATAGTTACCAGTGACCCCATAGGCTTATCATATATAAAATTATATACAAAGTTTATTACTTATCTTGATAATTTGTACGGTTTATAATTAAAGACGCATTGAAGCCTTAGCGTCAAAATACGTTATCATTGAATTCAATACGTTGTTGTTGTATGGAGGGGGGGGGGGCCCATAAAAATTATGATTGAAAATTGGGTCGCAAATATTGAAAGTTTGAGAAGCAATGCTTTAATGATTATATATAACTGACGAAGCGAAATGTTTAGACATAAAAGAAAAATCACATCTTACATGATTCCAAGAAAGTAAGTGCAACAATATCGTTTCCTTTTTTTTGTGTTATTTAGTGACATCTATTCTTTTAGTTATTGACCAAAATCTGGGGTCAGTCCCAAAGGATGGACCTGACGACCAAGGGAATTTATTGGGCTGACCCGCAGGGGCATTCGAAATCGAAACTCTCATCCAATAGGCTGCCGTGAGATCACAATGTGAGTAAATTGCATTTCTACAAAGGTCGATCGTAACGAAATTGCCTGCCAACCAATAGTTTTACCTGAGAATGAACTGCACATCATTTCCTGTTCTAAAAGAAAAGGCGTTTATCACAGTTTGGCAGAAGCATTCGGTGTTATTTTTTTTTTTAAAAAAAGTAAAATGAAGTATTAAAATTGTCTTTATAATTTCTTTTTAAATTATTTCAGATTGTATATAATTAAACAATATCTAAAAAAAAAATCAAGCATCTCTTTGGTGTTAGAATATTTTTATAACAACATCTCACAACAAAGCTCGTTTTAAAATAGAACATCAAATTAAATGTTTTTCGAGATCACAAAATATAACGTCGTTGCCAAACGATTTTACATAAAATAAACAAATAAATATAATAAAAAGTCATGTTCAAAAAAATTAATTAAATTAAATAAACGCGACACTCTCTAGTTCACAATTCTTAACACATCTTTATCAAATCTTTATTCATCTTTATTCAAATTTTATCTCTTATTTAGCCTTTTTTGTTTTATCTGTTTTCTTGAGAGTTAAGATTTAATTGTTTCTCTTTCTACTGCTATAAAACCACTCCTAAAATATAACTTGATTAGATTATTTATTTATTTTGTACTCGAACTAATTAATTCCAGTTATTCTAGATACATTTTATCGTCTGGTCTTATTTGAATTCTCTGTGCTTTCCGCAGCATTAATTTTATATTTACCATTCTTCAAATAATAAAAAAAAGGTAATTGATAATTTATTATTTTCAAGCCGAAGATGAAACGTTCTAATGGGCTAAATTCATGACAGTCACATGATAAATGCATTCATGTGTTCTTAATTGAATTCAAAACTGTTGTAAAATTTAGATAAAATATCAAACTTGATAATTGGGTAAAAATGTTCAAATGTTAAAAGTTTTTCGAAATTAAAAAAGAAATTCTTGTTTTAAACATATATTTTTAAATCTGCAGTTTCTTTACATATGTACGTTGCTACTGCTGACAAATATGTATTTTTTATAAGAAAATTTTCGCAAAATCAAACGTTGGTAGTAGCGAAGCTCATGAACTAATTGGCTGGAAGCACATGATTGCATATATTGTTCTACTATGACATCACATGAATTTATCCTAGGGGTCAACAACCTATGGCACACGGTACAATTCTCAGTGGCACTCTGCACTACTTAACAAATTTGTCAGTTTTTGAGTGGAAGAAAGTTGATAAATTTGTAATAGACCTTATTTGATTAACATCTTCAGAATTATGGATATTTATAGAAGTACGAAAGCATCTGAAAGATAGCTCTAAAGATAAATTTACATCTCTTTGTAAATTATTGAATGTCATTGCCTGGAGAGATTTAATTATCTGAAGACAGAAAAATGCATGTATTTGAGTGCTTCTCAAACTTTCAATGTTTACGACCCAATTTTCAATCATAATTTTCATGGCACCCCCCTCCATACAATAACAATGTATTGAATTCAATACTAACGTACTCAGACGCTAAAGCTACAATACGATTTTAATTAAAAACTATAAATTATCAAGATAAGTATAAAATTTTGCATATAATTTTGTAAAATCCCGTGGGTTCCCTAGTAATGATTAAACTTGTTCTTAACTTAGTATTGTTAAATCAATTATCAAATACATTGTGCAGTAGTGATACATTTATAAGTATATATTTTTGTAAATGTATATATTGTGTAAATGTATTATATTTTTGTATTATCTCAGAATGTATTTTGTTTTGATTCCTTTCAATAAATTAATAATTTTTTTAAATCTTTTTTTTCAACGTTTCGATATGCTCGCGCCCCCCGGTTAGGATTATCATACCCACCTAGGGGAGTAACCCGCACAGTTTGAGCCCGCAAAGAAGGCACATAAGTGGATAATTTTCGTGATATTTAGTGTCACTTAGATTAGAATACGTGTATAAAATTATTTTAAAGACATTTTTTGGCAAAAAAAAAAAAAAAAAATTATTTAATTGCAATATTTTGGCAAAAAATTAACTTAGAATAACCCTTTTTCAAAATGTTCTCCTTTTGTGAAAAATTCTTCTATTATAATAATATTTTGCCTGTATATAGCTCAGACTTCTGTACAGAGGCTCAACTATGATTTTTTGAAAAATTCACATTATTTTCAGAGTTACAGCCAATTGAAATAATTATCGGCGTTTTTTTCTTAAAATTTCTCCCCCCTGTTGTCGTAAAACATGGATAAACCCACT
>BMAV01001946.1:0-57483 GCA_019973955.1 Trichonephila inaurata madagascariensis | reverse complement strand
TTTTTTTTTTTCGAAGAACATTTTTGCTTGTAACCGATCTTCTCATTAGAAAAGCTTCTTTTGCAAGTAGCCAACTTAGATTAATTAGCACCACTCAACACAATTATTCGTTTTTCAGAAAACACAATAAGAACAGAATATCTTTACTATACTGTTTCTGGAGAAAAAAAAAATGTGTACTTTTGGGAATTTCAGAAAATAAAATTAGTTATTTCAGACTTTTTCATTTTGTCTCATTCTGTGAGACAAGATAATTATGCTTCATCTTTTCGCAAATAATTATGAAATAAGTCAGAAATGTAATTAAGTGCAATATAATTATTCTTAATCGAATTTCAAAGACAAAGGGAGGAAACAAAAGAAATCAATCTAGAACAGTAGGACAATATACTTTAAATTTTATTCTACTTAATAAAGAAATGGAACACACTTGCTAATTCTTAGGGGCGAGGGGTAGAGTATAATCCTAATTAATGTTTCGTTTCCTTCAAAGGACAAAAGAAAAAAAAATCAGTTTGCTTCTAAAGTAAATAAAATATTAAGTCTCGTGGGAAATTATAGCAGAAAATTCAATTTTGTCTTTGAGTAAAATAATAATAATTAGTATTTCATTAATACAACCTCTTAACAATAAAGTTTGGTAAAGAGTCTTGTAACATTAACGTAAATCAAATATTATCTCGAAAAGTTACCTTCTGTCCTTCAAAATAGTCACTTCCCTCAACTCTACACCGCTGAGATCTGCTACACATGTCCTGGAAACATTGCAAGAAGTCTTCTTTTGAGATGAAGTTCAAAAACCTCGTCACGTTTTGTTGGGTGTCAGAAATATCGTCAAATCTCTTAACTTTCAAAGCGAGTTTGAGTCGTGGGAATAGGATGATTGAGATCTGGCGAGAATGGTGGATGTTCAATTTGCACTACTCCCTTTTTTTCCAGGAAGTGCTTGACGATATTGGCTGTGTGAAGTAAAGCATTGTCGTGAACAAAAAACCATGAATCTTGTTGTGCGAACTGGGGTCGTACCCTGCGTCAATGTTTCAAGAAATGGGTCAAAATTTCAATGTACCTTGCAGATTCATCGTCCAGCTGTCATGCGCACAGTTAATTGACGATCTTAGTGATAAATTTATTCACTTTCTCAATGCTTTCGTCACTGACGGAGGTCACCGGTCTTTCGCTACGAGAGTTGCAGAGACACTTTCCCGGCCTTCTCGAAAACAGGTGAACCACTCGTACATACACTTCATTGACAGTGCTTGATCTTCATAAGCACGTACCAGCATCGTATAAGTTTCTTTCGGCATCTTGCCAAGCTTAAAACAAAACTTAAAATTGATCATTTATTCGTTCATTTTCCTGTTCTCAGTTAAGAACCAACGCGCTGAACGAGCACTTTGTAAAACACGGAACACAAACGACACTCAACTTAACAATGGGGGTGGGGGTAGATGGTCAACACCTGCCGCTACGCATGTGCAGCGTTTTGTTTCGCTAGTGTTGCCAGATCCACCGTTCTGACTTCATTCACCGAACTTTATTATCAGAGGTTGTATATAAGAAATTACTTTTAGGAATAAGAGCATCTAAAACTACCTTGAACATAATAGTCTTATTTGGTTGTTTGTGACTTTGAAATCAAGGTTATTTACTGCTCAAAACTATCAATGTGATATTTGTCAAGTGAAATTACTTTATACTGTGAAAACAATTCGGTACTTACGTATTATCGCAACATATTGACGACATTATGTCAAACTAAGTACATGGATGTCAATTCAGTGCGTATGACACATAAGAAATCGGTGTTGCTAGCTTGGCGTAAAATGCTTCTTTTTGTGGATGCTTATGGAAAATTCCTTAAAAAATCTATAATTTTTAATTCAATTGTTTTTTAAAAAATAAGTATTGCTTCGTTTCAAAAATACAGACTAATTTTTGTTATCTATATTTATAACAATAGATTGAAAAAAAAATTTATCGAAGCACTTGGCACAAATGAAAAAAAGCCATAGCATTCTAAATGAAGATAAACTAGTTATTTTTCTCTTTTATATAAATAATTTTAAAATTTTTATTTGCCGTTCGGATGTGAATAAAAACGAGCATAAAAGTAATCAAACCTCTGATTTTTTTAAATTAGAACGTTCAAACTTTTAGAGATTATAGAGAAGTGTGTAAAGAATAATTCAGTCTATAAAAATGTTTAATTTGATTTTTTAACCGATGTTTGTCAATTGAATCGTACTGCGTCCCCTTAAGTAGGGTGTTCTATGACAACGAGATTTTAAAGTAACACGGTACACGAATTTGAAGATTTTTTTTTTATTTTTATTTTACACGAATTTTTTGTTCTAGCACGGATTCCCCCAAAATTTGGGGATTCACCCCTTTAGGATGAGGACGACAGTTTATGATAATGAAGAAGTCAAAAATGGCGAAATCGAAGATTAAGTTCAGCTATTAACAGTTGATTTAATTAGGGAGGGCTTGAAATTTGCTACAAGCATGGAACAACATTTTTTTACTCATGATTCTGGCACAGAACATACATAATTTCAACGTAATCTTCTAAGTCTTGTATAGCAGGATATCAGAAATTATATCAGCTCTACCCCCCGGAAAAAACAGCCGCTAATAACAGACTTTATAACAACAACAAAAAAACTAAGGCAGCTAGCTGATAACGAACAAAATTCTTCATTTAAGGTATCCGACTACTTTCGGAACCGTGATTTTGCAAAATCGTATAAATGGATAATATTTATGATATTTAGTGTCACTTAGATTAGAAAATGTACATAAAATTTGTTTTAAGAATAGTATTACAATAAAAAATTATTTCAGTACAATATTTTGACAAACAATGACCCATTTTCAAATTATTCTCCTTTTGTGAATAATGCTTCTATTATAATAATATTTTGCCTCTATATAGCTCAGACCTCTGTTCAGAGGCTCAACTAGAATTTTTGAAATATATATCTTAGAAGTTGGTTTATCCATGTTTTACGACAACAGAGGGAAGAAATTTTATGAAAAAAACGCCAATAATTATTTCAATTGGTGGTAACTCTGAAAATAATGTGAATTTTTCAAAAATTCTAGTTGAGCCTCTGTAGAGAGTTCTGAGCTACATACAGGCAGAATATTATTATAATAGAAGCATTTTTCAAAAAGGAGAACATTTTGAAAAAAGGTTATTGTAAGTTAATTTTTTGCCGAAATATGGTATTTAAATAATTTTTTTTGTCAAAATGTCCTTAAAACAATTTTATACATGTATTCTAATCTAAGTGACACTAAATATCATGAAAATTGTCCTTTTATGCGCTTTTTTAAAATCACGGTTCCGAACGTAGTCGGATACCTTAAATCAGGAGTGTAAAACTCGTGACCCGACCAGTATATCGGCGCCCAATAATATATAATAAAATATCAGAATTTCTTCCGAAATAGGAAAGATAATAACAGAGAAGCGATGTCAAATGTCAGGACGTAAACATTAAACTTTTTTTGTTCTTTTATTTCTGTTTATTATAAAGTATAATTCGAAATAAACTTCCGTTTCTATGAATTTTGATTTTTTTTTTGCCGCCTACCTAAAATTAAACCTTGTTTGCTTGGCCCAAGTCAGCCTTTGAGTTTGACACCCTCGACTTAAATCAAAACCGGCAGCATTTTGATTCAGATTCATTGGCAATTCATTTTCATGAACAATAAAAAGGAATTAATTGTTTTTGTTTTATAAATATGTAACATAGATTTCATTATTATTTTTTTGCACAGTTTCTTGGGAAAATACTTAGATATTATTCATCTCACACGATTTTTTAAAATTGTGAGAAACCTATCCCCAAATTTATCATGTGTCAAATGTATTTTTGTTCACGATATTTTCTGCACGGTTTTCTAAGTAACGTAACAAAAAGAGTTGGGTGTATTCTTCACAATGGATAAACGTTTTAGTTAAAAGACTTATGACTCGTTTATCAGATGCCTTGTTTCTGCAATGCTTCAAAGGTAATATATTCCTCCAGCTTGTTACATGATGCCAGACGTTTGCGAAGCGCGTTCCGCACTGTATGTAACACTCTTCCCTCTGCACCCCTACAGGAGTTTTTTCTTCATCATCTCGCCAGATTAAAAAGAATCACCACTTTCTTTTTTATCCTTTTCTTTCCCCTTGAAATCGTGCCAGAGGCTGGCACACACAGGAAGAGAAACGTGACGCAAAACGCAACGGTACTTGCTCCAAAATAATCAAAGCTCTCCAGCTGTCTGCTTGCGAGGGACTTGATTTCCAATAAGATACCCTCCTTGCTTGCTTGGGTAGACAATTGGTTGCTTTTTTTTTCTTCTCCCAGTTCCAACAATGCATGAGGCTCCTATCTTGATGCGTGTCATAAAGAAGTTAATTATGCGAAAGGCTTTAAATCGATGGCAGAACGAGTCCAAATCCAGATGGTAACGGGTTTTGTGTGTGCAGGTACAGATGTGGAGGCAGATTTTAAGTTGCGTTTGTGTATCTTATAGAATGGAAGATAAAGAATTACACCATTGATTCTTTGGGGGAAAGAAAAAGATTGTGTTTAAAGTCTGCTAAGGTTTCTTGTGGTTGAACTTGCTTTGCTGACAGTATGTTGCTTTTTTTATGTCTTGTAGTAGAATAGTTGAGATTGTTCAGAGCTTCATGGCTGGCGGTTGAAGCATTGATATTACCAAAAACAGTTAGAAAGAGTATTCTGAATTTAAAGCTGAACCTGTTCACAAAACCACCTGGCACAAAAGTTTTGGAAATAATATACCGGTTCAAATCCATACCTTTTTTTAAAAAAAATTACCACAGTTGCTTACAACCGTCACTATCGGCCAGCTGTGATGCTACAGAACAAAACATAAAATCAATGGAAAACTTTCATTCGACTTTCTTTTAGAACGGTTCGTTAACTTCAGTTTTACTGTAATATTGAAAGTAAAATGTTCTTTCAAATGTATTAAAAGTTGTTCAGGTTGTTAGTGAGGGAAAATTTTACATTTATTTGAGCACATTTTATCTGTATTTTGGAATAGTTAACAACTTTTTTTTATCATGGAAAACAAAATGCAGACGATTTTTTTCAAAGAATTTGCGTGCTTTGCTTTTTTTTATCCAGTCTTGCATTTTTATGTTCTCTTGGCGTATTTAATTTCTTAAAACATAAATTTGAAGCCTTATGTAAGCAAGTTGAGAAACAATGTCCAAATTAGGCAACATATTTGTGTATAATAATATTTGTTCTCTATTTGTTTCTTTTTTATTTTAGAGTTGTGATTTTCATTAACGTGAAAGTAACTTTTTATGCTCTTATAAAAATATCTTGATTACAGATAGTATCAAAATTTAACCTGATTTGGTAAAATTTAAGATATAAAAAATATATAAAAGTGGTCAAGGAGCTTTGTTGAAGTGAAGTGAACTGATGACTGATTATATTTGATAATATTTTTAACGTTTTGTTAGCAAATGATAATTCTACATCATACAAAATCAAAATCAAAACTTGAGCTCGGGAATAGTATTTTTAATATACTTTAATTTTTCAAAGTGATTCAAAATTCAGCAAAACACTACATTGCATATTTGCAATACCTTTTTTTGGAGGCAAGGAAAAGAATACAATAAGTAACAAAATGTTTACTTGGAATTCGTAATTTTTGCTTAGGACTACAAAATACAACAAATTGCTCAAATACAAAAATGCAAAAATGAAATTTGTAGTATCATAAAACAATGTACATAGTTTCTCAGCTTAACTCCTTAAAGCACGAGGGTTTTTCGGGAAAACTGGTAAAAAGCGATTGAGGTTTTTTTTTTTTTTGGCATAAAATGAATATAATATTATTAATATGGTAATAATTAATAGGAAGAAATATGAGTTTATATAAATATAATAATGAATATAATATTAGAAAATGATTGAGAATTTGAGAACGTATCTCAGACGGGCTTTCGAAATAAAATAACGCGAGATACAAGATACGAGATACTGGACAAGTGCAAATTTGCCGGTAACTTTTACCTGTGCCAGACACGGGGTAGGGGGGTTAAAAGAAGAAAGGGGAGGGGGGAGATTTGCTAAACAACTCTGGTAAAATCTTTCATCTGTATTATCTACAAACTTAATAAGTTTTTAAAAAATATTTCTTTTTCAATACTCCCAAACTGATTATGAAATTTAATACTGTAATTTATAACTGATAATAGAAATTTCTCTAATGCATATTATTTAAATTATATTACGTTTTCAACCGAACATCAGTCTTTATGATTTTTAATTTTGGATAAGTTTTCGAAACCATATTTGAGTGGCTATATCATCGTCAGTCTATTTTTCACTGGTGTAGTTTTCTCAACAGGGCAAGTCTAAATAAGGCTCTAAATTACTAGATCCATTGCCAATATCCTTTGTTTTATCGCAACATCAATTCGAACAAACGTAACACAGGCTACGATATTCATACTTGTAAAGCATGCTTCACTGCAAATCATCTAAGTCTGCAAGAATGGAGCATTATCTAATATGTTTATGTGAGAAGAACTGAATGGGCTGAATTCATGACAGTCACAATTATAAATGCAATAAACGTGTTCTCCATTGTATTCCAAACAGAAACTAGACTTATACTTGTTGTACTTGTTAACGTGAGATAAAATTTCAGATTTTATAATTCGGTTAGTATGTTCAAGTAAAAAAAAAAGTTTTCAAAATGCTTTTCAAAATTTAAAAAAAACTATAAATCACACGTGTATTTAAAAATGAGTGTGCATTTTGTTTACCTACGTGCGATATTTTTTCCTCCAATGGACTTTTGGATTGGTATTTACCATTGCAAAACCAGTACATTCCCCGAGAGCTGGTGTCACTTTTTAGTGCGGCTCTATATAGGAGGAGTACAAATCACCACAACGTAATTTTGACTCCCAGTTTCCTCTCCAAAGAAAGGAAACTAATTACCAGGAATTTAAATTTGGCGACAGCACTCAAGCAAAACAGGCACTCTAGAGAGATCTTTAGCATACCACATAGTCATACGATGAAAACGTTGCCGATTTTCTGCATCATGAAAATCCACCGACTTATGCCGGAGTCGAACCCACAAACTTATGCATACAAGGCTAGTGCCAAACCAACTACACATCCCAGCCGACACGTGTGATATTATTGTTCACAAATATGTACATGTTAAAGAAAAATTTCTACAAAAAAGTTGGCTACAGCGAAGTGTTTGATCTGATTGTGGCTGAAGACATGCGATTGCATTTATCATGTGACTAAAACGTCACATGAATTTATGAATTGATTAGTGGGAAATACGTGATTGCAATAATCATGTGAAAATGACGTCTGCCCATTATTTAAATTAAAATAAGCGATTTCTCTCTCTAACTTAACTTAGTCGCGCTCAACAGCCCATGAGTTCCAAGTCTTGCTGTGCCCATATCAGTATTCGTGACCTTTGGCCCTGAGCTACATGAGCAGATGTTCCGATCAGGTGGTAATTCTGACGCTAAAACCCTCAGTGCTAAGTTCCCAAACAAGCTTGGTACTCATTTGTCGACCCACTGAAGGGATGAAAGGTTGAGTCGACCTTGCCCAGCCCGGGGTTCTTACCTCGGACCTGCGGTGCGGAAGCGCGAGGCATTAACACTCAGCCATTGGGCTTCAAGCGATTTATATTGCATTATATTTATTTTTTCAGTGGTGTAACGTACACCCCTACAACCCCCGTATTGCGGGGGGTGATGGGGTGGACAGAATTCTAAGGGGCTCAAATCCTGACTGGCTCATAGTACGTATTTGGGCTTGGGGCTCAAAACCTGGCTTCAAAGGGGGCCCCAAATATTCAACGTTGCGCCTCTCTGTTTTCTTATTTTTATAAATACATTTCAAACTTGCATTTTATTTTAGTACAATCTCTTTTTAAAAATCCTTTCATGATATTTATGAATTACTTTTTTTATATTCCCTCAATCTCCAAAAAACTAAAGATAAAACCACCAAAACAACTTTGTTTTCCCCTTCACAAAAACATTACCATCTAAAAATAAAAATAGGCCCTTAAAACAAGCAGTTTATCTTTTATTACTTTTTTCAAACTGGACTATAAAATTTCTTAATTTTCAATCTCAGTTGTATGAATTTAAGATTTTGTGGAGTAAGGGAACAAGTTTAGCTCATGGTGCGCGTAAGCATGAGCTTTGAGCCATTCGAAAAAGGGGGAGAGGATTCGAAATTACTAGAATACACCCCACGGAGCAGAAGGTTGGGCAATATTTTTAAGAGCAAACTGTCACGTTTAACGTGACGGTAGGGCGACATTAATTATGAACGGAAGCGCACATTGGTTCGCGATCAGCGGCAAAAAGCACTTAGCTTGTTTGGTGTCGCTTTTTCCATCGTGAATAATTGATGCATTCTTTTGGGAGAACGGTGATTATTTTCTTTGCGCACCAACTTTCTCTGAGGAGGGGGTCATCTGAAATTCGTTGACCCCTTCCTTCGAAAAATATATCGCTGGAATACATAAATTAATGAAGCACATACACTCTAGTACAAATATACTGCGGTATTTTATTTATTTATTGGGATTGGAACTATTTGGAAGTAATCGACTTAACGTTTCCCCCCTTCTATAAGGGGTGTTGTTTGTTTTTTCGATTTTCATATACCCCCAGAGAGACTCTCTTGATGTTATATTTGTCTGTTAAGGGGAAATGGTACGATTTAGGCAAAAAAAACTTTGATTCAATGGTTTTTACATTTTTTTTGCTTGTAACTAATACATATGGATTACATAAAACGGATTTTGTGTGTGTGTGTTCTCAAAACACTACAAAATACTAACCATTTAATTTTTTAATGAAAAGTTTAAAAAATAATGAAGGGATTTTAAAATGCTACCCCTCCTACAAATATTGACATAAGCGCACAAAATTTGATTTGCAAGTACGCCAGACTATGTATAACCAAGAGTTGGATCTATGCCTCTGAAGACACGTGTATAGAGGGTACCTTCCTTTCTTCCTTCCTCAATGGCAAAACAGCCTAAGGTGTGCCTTGGCCTTCCTAATAATTCCATTCCACAGGCTGTCCTGTTCTTGGCCTGACTTTTTCAGTTTCTTACCTTAATAGTTTACAGATCTTTTTCTAGGCAATTGACCCACCTGTCTTAGTATTCCTCTTTTTCGAGTACCATATGGTTTGGTCAAAGGATCTTTTTTTTTACTCGATTGCCCTCCTATCTTATCAGGTGTCCTGCTCATTTTAACCTTTGAATTGCGATGAATTTAACAATGACTGGTTTTTAAAATTGTATAAAGGGGACCTATGCATATTAAATTTGTCGAGGCTCAAAAGTCATCTGGTTAGCATGATGTTAAAGTTCGCAGAAACGGGTGCCAGCTCAGGTGTCATCTTCGTCACTTGACCATGGTTCAAAATCACGAGATCCGTCGTCAGTAGCCCTTGTGCTGCTTTCTAGTGCGTCGTTAATAAACACTCACTCACCCATGAAAGTAAACTTTTCTTAATTCGAGCAGTCCTTTAAAAATTTCACAATTAATAAACGCACATAAAGCCTAAATCGTTATTGTAATATCTTTCTATTACTTTTTTAATATGCTTCTCCACGCCATGCTTAGCGTTAACAGCCAATCGAATTATCTCGCTTCTCAATACAATCAAACTAAACAGAGTCCATCGTGTAAAAAAAATTCCCAAGAAACTATCTCTTTTTGGTACAGCAGACCACGTTCTGTGTATCGGTCTAAAACCAAAGTAACTCGCTTTCCTTAACACTAAATTCACACAATCCAACACTTCGCGCTCCTAAAGGCCGTATCACACGTACACGTTTAAAGCAATTTTTCATCCAATTCGTGTAATTTTAACTCACTTACCACACAGCAACGGCTTTAGAATAACCTTTTGCGAGCTCAAAAAATTGTTCCAAATAAAAGTTGCTTGGAATTCAGGCCAATGGGGTTCTTCGGCACCCTACGTCATAAACAACATGACGGCTTCGGTTTCGTCTAACACATCAGATAAGCTGTATAATATTTTAATGGTGTATAATATTTTAACGGCTTATACTATTTTAAATAGAATGGTGCTCCATTTCTGTTTACACCCATCAACAAAAGCGCAAGCGAAGTAAAAGAAATAATTTTGGATGTTCATTTTCCGAGCAGAAAAATCGGCGAGTAATTTTTCAATGTGGAGATAGAGTACGGCTGACGTCAGAGCATGTCGTTTTATTTACGGCAACCCTTCCCCCTCAGATTAGGACAAAAATTGGGCGAAAAAGTTGTAGGAAAATGTACGTTTGATACGCCCTTAAAAACAAGGGACTCTCCTGACCCCTCACCATCTTGCTCGAAGGTCAACCACCTTCTCCCTAAAAAACAGTAACCCACCCCCGTAGAGACGGGGGGGGGGGAATTGCGCCTAACATTCCATAATCTACCGCCAACAGTAGCCAGACACTGCAGTTTTGTTCTAAATCCTTCTTTTTTTTTGACTAATGCGTAATATGCATTTGAATTCTCTCTTACAATTATTTACCGTTTTGCTTTGTCAGATACACATTCCTTTTATATAACAGTGCTCAACTATGTACCTTGGCTCATTTTGTAAGTTATTTTGTCTAATACAAACGATTTAGAACCCTCTTCAGTCTGGATTAACGAGGATCTACTGTATGGTGTCCACAAATCTAAAACGTAAGGTTACGAAACTCATCTCTTCATCGAATTACTTTCTGATTGTGGCGAATATTTGATTACGTCGTTCTCTCCTATGACGTCAATTCAAATAAACCAATTAAGTCATTCCATCTCTTGGTGAAGCTTTTATGATAATCCCTGAGGAAATCTGGTGACGCGAAGGGAAAAAAAAAGTAATTTTGAAAGATGTAATTAATCAATAATAACGGTTATCTGAGTAGTTCGAGAAGAGGGAAATCGGGAAAATTACGTAATAGCTGCTCGACGGAGATAACTTTTTGAAAGAAAAGTAATAGTTAATTTATATATACCCCAAATCAACCCCCATTGTATAAATTATACAAAATTTCAAAACTGTAATTTACATATATTATGTATCTCTAGTTTTTTCAATGTTTTGTAAACAGAATAAAAATAAAATAAATTTCAAGTCTTCATCTCCGTATTTTAACTGAAAATTTCGCCCTATTGCCAATTTGTAACCATAATATTGAACAGGATTTAGTTCCTTTTTTTTTCTCGTGTGTGAGTGAAATAAATAAATTTATTATATCGTAAGATCTGGCGTATACTTTCAAGCTGCAATTTTCAATTTTTTGGTATATTCGTCGTATTCGCGCACCCTCCTTCTTTACGAAGGAACCTGAAATGCACGAGTGCAATGTTATGTTTTGAAGTTATTTATTCGAGGTATTATTCCAAGTTTTAGGGAAAAAAGTATACTTCTAGAACTAAAATCCTTTAAGTTAATAAGAAATGTTATTTCTTTTAAATAAACAGTGTTTCGATCTATGTAGAAGCCTTTAATTTTTTTTTCTATGTTCATCTTTTTTTTTAATTTTATTTTTAAAGCTCTCGTTTTTATACCCGTCGAAAATTCTCTCCCGTAAATTTCTATCTTATTTTTATGTTAAAAGTGCGTGTTATACACCGTATTTTACGGTACGTGAAAGACTTTTTTTTATATATATAGGAGAAATAATTATAGAATATAACGTAACAAGTAAAACTCCTGAATGGTTGTTAACGATGCGGTGACAATTTTGAATCAAAAATGAAAGTGTCTGGTGCTTTTCGGTTCTAACCATACATCTCATTTTTGACACCTAATATATGTATTTCAGTTTTGTTTATTTCCGAGGTACTACTAAGAGTGGCCGTGGTAGCCTAGTGGTCAAGGTATCAGATCGTGGCTGGCATGTCACGAGTTCGAGCCCAGTACCACTAAAGACCCGCCGTGTAAGGGAGAGATGCACGTTAAATCTGTCGAGAGATCAAACGTCCTCCCGTTGGTATGATGTGGTAGTTAGGAGAGGGGGTGCCATCTCAGGTGTCGTCCTCTTCACTTAACCATGGTTCAAAATTACGAGGTCTATCGCCAAAAGCCTTCGTGCAGCTATAGTAAGTATTTCTCTCTCACGAATTGGTGACTACAATTTATTTAAACAATATTAGCTTACAGTTTGCATTGTTGCTTGACATAAAATTCTGATTTTTTACTCATCATGTTGTAACTTATAATAAGTTTAGTAATCATCACACACCTTGTTCTTCATTGAATATTTTTAGGGCTGCGTTAGCCAGTGGTCAAGGTATCGGATCGTGGCAGGCATGTCACGAGTTCGAGCCCAGTACCACTAAAGACTCGTTGTGTAGGGCAGCGATGCACGTTAAATCTGTCGAGAGCTGAAACGTCCTCCCTTTGGTGTGGTGTGGTAGTTAGGAGAGGGGGGTGTCAGCTGAAGCGTCAACCTTGTCTTCGGTTTATGGTGCAAAATTATGAGGTGTATCGGTGTTTTTTTTTTGCACTGAGTAGAAATAGATAGATGAAAGCGATCGCCGCAACAAGCTCCTTGGGATAATATACTTTGTAGCTCAGCAGTCAATCAATGGGAAAAAATTCCTTACAATAAATAGAATACATTCAATAAGAAAGTACTCGCAGTTAAGTTTACAAAAATGAGATGTATTTCCATGTATAATAAAACAAATAATAATAATAAATAAAAAAAAAAAACCCAAACAATCACGGAACAAATTATTAATCGAAGAGTTATTGAATTCAATATATTTTAAATTACGTTACATACTGAAGCAAAACGAGTGACCGCGGTAGCCTAGTGGTCAAGATCCAGAACTCGTAGCTGGCATGTCTTGAGTTCGAGCTTAGTGCCGTTGAAGACCCACCGTGTAGAGTTGCATATTAAACCTGTCGAGGTTCAAACGTCCTCCCATTTCTGTGGTGTGGAAAGGAGATAGGGGTTCCAGTTCAGATGTCGTCCTCGTCACTTGACCATGGCTAAAAATTACTAGGTCCTTTGCCATTGGCCCTCATGAGGCATTATAGTGTGACATTAATATAACTCTCTCTTTTGCAAGCTAGACTTTGCTGCTCGAGGGGCATGAACTCCTCTACTCGGTGGGTTTTCGGTGGCATTAGGACAATGCCGGCCACGAGTGTGCAATTATGACCCCTTAGGTACTGTGGTCAATCGGCTATCGACATCGGATCTTAGTTTTGAACATGATTAAGTGTAATAAGAACCTTAATTAAAAATTGGTAATTAATTTTGGATCCAATAGAGAGTTTGCGACTTGATTTCAGTTAAAATGTAGATATCCGAATTATTTCCTACAGTGGATCTTTAACAGAATCTGGATTTGAACATGGAGCTGAAATGGAACATCAACACCATAAAACTTCTAACTGTGACTACTTGGCTTACGCGGTCATAAACATAGTGATGAATTTTAGGATCTATAAAGATTTAGCTCAACAGAATGCGTAAGTTGAATTTGAAATCTACTTTGCCATTTTTCATCTGTTACAGGCAGTTTTTGAATTTCGTACATTTATGCAATTATGATTTCGTTTTTATTTCATATTATGTTTAAGTTGTATTTTTTATCAATATGTATCGTTATAATGCATTTTCATTGCTAAGCCTATGTCAACAAGAAATATGAACATTAAGACAGATACATTTTTTATGATAACGAATTGATGTTATCACGGAACTAGTTTGATATCACGAGGCAAGGAACCAAGCACTGCTTGGCGCGAAAAAGGAATCACACTAAGCAGCGCTTGTTGTCGCTGGAATGGAATCCAAGATGGCGTCCTGGCGGCATCAAATCGTCAGGAAGATAATTTTAAGGAATTGTTTTGAAATACAAAGAAATATATTTCTAAAGAAGAATACAGGAAGAGATTGAGAATAAACAAGATCAATCAATAAATAAGGAATAACAGTATAATATAATAAAAATGTAAAATGTACTAATAATATTAAGCAGTATATTATGGTTTAATAGTAATTATGTTTTCTTATTCGTTTAGCATGATTTAATAATAATTATATATAATAATAATCATATAATATAACGTAATAATTAATAATAAGTAACATTTTAATAATTATAAATGAATAAGAAAATAATTATAAATAAATAACATATTAATTATAAACTACATATGTAATAATATTTATAAATAGATATAGCAAAAAAAAAAAACCAATTATAAATAACGAATATTATAATTACATATGATAATGATAATAATTGTATTTTTATATTAATAAAATAATTACATAATATGTATTAAAATTAACAATGAATATTAATTACAAATTACTGAAAACATCCAAAAACTGCAAAAATCTTATGGTAACTATATTGCAATGTTATCGCCCATCTTGGAGAACATAAACAACTCTTGGCGCGTGCCCCGTGATATCAAACTAGCACCAAAAAGAATAGCAATAGAGCTTTAGCAATCCTCATCATTTCGGCTGAAGAAAATAGTTGTTTTTGTGGTAGATCTCCTATTTTAATGTATTTCTTTATTTATCACCAACTTGGGGAATTATTGTGCAATTTTGCTCCATTTTTTATGAGCGAAATTGAGATTTTATCCATCAATGTTTATGGTCTTAAAGAAATAAAATATTACGTTATAATAAATTTTTTTTAAAGTAAAATAATTAATTAAACTGTAAAACGATTCTTTTTTCACTTATGAAACCAATTTCTTCTTTGAAGAGTTAGATAGAGAATCTAAACAGTCTGTTTTAAATTTCACTCCAATTATTAGTCACAAAAAATATTCGAGAAAAACCGTAAGAAGGATGCCCATTTGGATGCTTGATGGGTGGATTGACAATTAAGTACTTTAAGCTAGTGTATGGTCCCTTAAAAATCAATGATTTCCGATTGTCTGTTTTTGCTTTAAATATTTTCAAAATAACTAGAGGCAATTTTATCGAATTTTTCCATGATTTGAGAAATTAAAATTTCGGGGAATTGCCATTCCTTTTTTTTTGTTTTTTTGTATCTGTATTTAATAATTCATATTTTTCGTACTTCATATTTTTTTTTAAATAAAGTTCTTAGAATTAGAGAAATAATTATACATCGTGTAGTACAATTTTTTCTTGCTTTGGGCAATAAATTTCGAAAAGCATTGTTGTATTGGTATTTTTTATCATATATTTAAGACCCTCATTGACCATTAAGAGACCAGGGGCGGCTCTAGGGCCGAACAAACCGGACCCCTGCCTGGGGCGGCAAATTTTAAGGGCGGTATTTGGATTAAATTTGGAAAATATTTTTTATGTTGCAAAAAATTTGATATGTTTTCTGAGATATTCCTGTGTGTGCCCCTGATATATATGAATTATAATTTTTTGCTTTGGAGAGAGGGGCGGCATTTTCCACTTTTGTCCGGGGCGGCAAAACTTCTAGAGCCGGCCCTGAAGGGACTCATTAAAGTGCTCCTGTAGTGGCCACGGTAACTTAGGGGTCACGAACTTGTGGCCGGCGTTTATTATTATATCTATATATATTGACTATACAGGGTGATTCTAAAATCCCGAAACAAACTTTGAGGGGTGGTAGAGCTCACAAAAACAATTTTTGTATAGGAATATATGGGCGGAAGTGCCGCTTGAGACACAAATAGAAAATATAACACATTAACGCATACAATGCTCACTAGCAGCATTCTTAACGAGAGGTTCCATAGAGAAAATGTTAAATCAGTTTTAGAAATTGCGTCCATCAGTCGTCATGCATGCTTGTCAACATATATGGCGTGATTGGCTGACAATATTGGCGATAGGTGAAGGCAACAAAGCGGTGTGCCAGTGATCTTTTGCATCGCCAAAATCAGCATTTGTGCTTGAGATTTCGGTCGTTATGGATGATTTTACTAATGGTGAAAAGGCAGACATGCATCTAATGTACAGTGTTGCTAAAGGTAACATCAGAGCAACGCTACGGCTGTATCAGGAATGCTTTCTAAGTAGACGCATGCCAAACAACAAAATGATTCAGCGATTACATCGACAGCTATGTAAAAAAAAGGTTCATTTATCGCTAGTACTGATGGAAGGGGTAGATCGAGGTCTGTACGACAAACATACCTGAGAGGCGTTATTTTGAATCATGTGGACGAAACACCCAGCACAAGTACAAGGTATGTAGCTTGTCATCTACATGTCAGTCAACCAATAGTTTGGAGAGTTTGACTGTTGACAGATGCAATTTCTAAAACTGTTTCAACATCTTCTGTACGGAATCACTCGTTAAGTATACTACTAATGAACATTTTATATTTCCTTTAAGATGTGTGTGTTATTTTTCCAGTTTGTGTCTCAACTCACTTCCGCCAATATATTCCTGAACAGAAATTGCTTGTTTTAGTGAGCTATACCACTCCCCAAAGTTTGTTCCCTGATTTTAGAATCACCCTGTATGAAGGGCATATATTCGGATATTAATAAATATTTTTAAGTGATGCATAGTCAATATATAAACACTAAATCTAAATTATTGATCTCTATTCACTAACTCTGCATGTATTACCACAGGAATCGAATCATTTAAGATATTTCGTACTGTTGCAGCATCCTTAACCATTATTCTGTAGATTGATTTGACGCACCCCCGGTACAAGATTGCTTCCTGGTCCAGTTACTACTCATTGTTTTACAAAACATGCACTTGGAATTCAGAACTCCTTCGTCATTATTTCATGTGCAATGTCATAATCACAACAGTCATGTTTTAGTCATTAAATAAAATGAATTATTTACTCCACAAGGCACGTATTAACGATCACCTTATTTCCTCATTTGCAAGTTTGAAAACTACGTACCCACAGTGACATATTTCAGCCGCTTTTTGTTCCCAAATTAAATTTCGACAGATGAACCATTCCAGAAACAAAAGAAACATTGCTCAGAGTGGTTACTCGGATCAATCGAACACTTTGTCCCACGCCTTTAATAAAGTGCGCGCCGGGGATGGCCCATTCCCTCGTTTGAAAAGAGGGAGTTAATCAAGTCCGGGAAAGGGGAAGAGAGCATCCAACTAATTCTCTCTTCCAATTGTTCATAAGATTCTTTTAACGAAGTGCCAGTTTTGAATGAACTTAATCAATATTCCAGAACTCATTTGGGGTAGGAAGGGGTGCATGAAATTGATTTTGAAATCAGTTGTTAAGAGCGAGGAAATCGGATGCAGGGCTCTCGCTACTTTTATAATTGTTTGAGAAGTAACAATCTGGTGGACAAAAGCATTTTTCATTTGTGTGTGTGTTTAGAATTGTTTTAATGAAGTTTCTGAAATAACAATGAGGAGATTTTGGAAGATTAAAACCCAGAGCAAAAGATTTAGCGTGTTAAAAGGAAATACTAGGAAATGTTGCCAAGCACATTTCGTTGATTTGCAAATAGTTTGTGTTACATTTATATAACTAGTATCGGATTTATGTTTTAAAGAAAGGTTTTTATTTTGAAAAGTATTCTTATGTACAGTAAAATCAGTGAAATACAGTATTATTCAGTAAAATCTAACGCACTGCTTCAGGATAGTAGTTAAGTTATTAAAGTCGTGATTAGAGTTGATATAATGGTGTATTATTTACTGCGATTTTATTTTTAGTAATCTGTGGTACTCAACATGTGCAATTAATCATTTTTCTTATTATAAATATGTATTAGGATTCAAAAGTTCCCGGACTAAGTCTATAACTTCAAAAATATTACCACTTAAGTTGCTGCTCCTTCGAAATAAGACCCTTGAGCAACGACAAACTTTCGTCGAAACATTTCTGGAATCCATTTTTAGCCATGTCCTTTAATTCAGCTTGCGATGCACTTTTAACTACATCTGCAGATTAAACTTGACGACCCTTCAAGTGACATTCCAGTTCAAGAAATATTCTAAAGTTTCAGGAGGCGAGAAATCAAGGGAGTAAAGAAGGATGAGGAAAAACAGTTCTCATTTTCATCCCGTCGTAGTTTGAATCATGTTCTTCGTAGAAATATTTTCAATGTTCTCAGCGGTGTGGGAAGTCTGTGGACATTCACAGCGTTCGTCGTCTTTGACACTTTCCCTGCCTTCTTTGAAACGTCGATGCCACTCAATCTTACGTTCGCGACAATGTATAACTGTCTTCAACATGCTTCAACATTTCGTAAGTCTCGTTAGCGCTCTTTTTCAAGCCAACACATAATTTGATATTATTCTCTGCTCAACAAACACAATTTCTTTCAATCACTGGCTACTAAATGCATCCACCTACAAAATACGACACCATGGCAAGCTACCAACTCCGTGATTTGGGAAAAACTTTATTAGAAAAGGGGAAAATGCATTTACACAGAAATGTTATCGTAGTCGCTCTACTGCAAAAATTTTTCATGTTAGAGACTCAGTCCGGGTATTTTTGAATCCTACCTCGTGTATACAGGGTACACCAAAAGTCCGTTTAGACTTGAAAAATTCATGAAAAAGGAAGAAATAAGAATAAGAAAAGTGTGGTTTACAAGAAAATCGGATATTTTCGCGGCAAAAACATGTTTAGTTTAAATTATCTGCAGAGGGAGCTGAAATTCCGAAAAATAATAAGCAGGACAAAAGCACACTCCACTAATTTATTATTGCAATAACAGTTGCTCAACATGACCTCCAGAACATTGTCGAGCTTTATTAAGATGGCCAGTCGATCTTTCAACCTTTGTCCTCACCCAAAGTCAATAGGAATCGCTTTACTGGATTGGCATAGTATAGAGGTGCACCATTCTGCATGAAGCTTATGATAGATAACATACCTCAGGGGTGGCGAACCTTTATGGATCAACGTGCCATTTTTTTTCCCCCTAAAGAAGTGCTTGATGAGGCATAGACGTGCCATCAAATAATTTTGACTTGCCATATGTCGTCAAAATTCATTATTTACTACGAAAACATACATTTTGCACTGTATAGGAGTAAATGTTTTAGTTATACATGTAATTCAAATTAAAGTAACATTAGTGTGACTTCTGTTGTTGCAGATTGGATGATAAATAATTTATATTAAGTTTGTAAGATGTTGCTTTTAGTAGAATGCATGTTGAATTGGAGTCATCTGTGTGGCAATTGGTTTCTAAACAATTACTTATTTTTGCTGTAGTTCACTTTTTTGACAAGAGGATTTGTGATTTGCTTCAAAATGCCGTTTTACAGATGATGTTATGCATACCACTGTTCCAGAACATAAAACACACACCGCTTTGTCGCCAATGCCAAGTTTCTAGATTCACTAACTTCGAAATTTTTTGTTAGCCCTTTTTGTACTTTTGCTAAATTAGCCATTTAAATAACAGTTAAAAATCGTAAATAAAGCACAAATTAACTTTAAACTACAGTAGTTTCAATGAAATTGACAAAGTTATGCGTAGACAAATTTTACATCATAAGCAACTGTAGTCCACGACGTAACTAAGGCAGGACAATAACAAACGAGGGTGCACCCGGCGGCATCTGTTCATAATACTTCATGGTGAACCTTGAGATTTTGAAATAAAATGTAAACCATTTTGATTGCTGGCGTGCCCAAAATATTGTGTCACGTGCCATTGATGGCACGAGTGCCACTGGTTCGCCATCCCTAACATACCTCTTTGATTTAATGCGGTGAGGATTAACTGTATTTTTGCTGCTAAAAAAAACCGACTCCATTGTGAGCCTTTTCACGTAAACTGCACTTTATCATCCTTTTCTTATGAATGTTTGAAGTTTAAATGAACTTTTGGCTCACCTGGTAAATTATTACTATTGCATTTTTCTTCTATGCTTTAGTATTGTTCTCTCATTTTATAATTCAATATTATACTGACTAGAATCTTTATAAATTGATCTCGCAATTTGTGGGTTTTGCCTTACCATTAGCGTTCACTGTGAAATCCTAATGGTGATTTGTTTCTTTGATAAAAAAAAAGATTTTTTTTTAATTGTAATTTAGATCTTTGGATGTACTTCATATTCCATTTTGACTATACTTACTTTTTTTTTGTAGAAACAGTTTAAATGTTAGGAAGTTTTGAGTTGTGTGGATATATATTTTTTTAAATAGTAATTTTTTTCAAAAATTAACTCTTCACTCATTTACTCAAACTCAAACTCAGTGGCGCAACAGCGCAGGAGGACCAGGGCGTACTGTGCCCATCCCAGTATACGTGACCATTGGGTGCTGAGGTGCATGAGCATATGTCCTGATCAGGTGGTCAGTCTGAAGCGAGACCCCCAGTGCTTAAGTCCCCAAACAAGCTTGGTACTCATTTATCGGCCTAATGCAACAGGGAGGAAAGGTTGAGTCGATTTGCCCAGCCCGGGAATAGGATGTGTGGCGTGGAAACGCGATACGCTACCACTGAGCCTTATCACTCATTTACTATTAAAAAATATTTTTGGATTTTTTTTTTCAATCTTATTCATGGAAATATTTTTTCCCCACGATATTTCCTCAAAAATTGAACTTGTATTCTTCCTGTATTTCAAATCTGTCGGCGATTCGTAATACAGAATAAGACGTCTAATAGGAGCCATTTAAGGAAAATGTAACGCATATTATTGATTATTGACATTTTCGTTTAATAAACCCAATGATAAAAGATTAATATTTTATATTTTTTATAAAAATCATTGGTTTTTGGAATGGTTATTTTATATTCTAAAAAAGAGCAGGCTCTATTTCAATTTACTAAATATCCTTACTTGGCTATATATTTCACATTCCAGAAAAAGTTATCTAAAAATCATCTGAAATTCTTTTTAAATACTTTTGTACAGGGTGATTCACAAAGAAGATAGAGTTTCGATGCACTATAAATCGCGAACAATTTATGATATTATGTTACTTGTAACAGAATTGTATGGAACTATTTCGAGTTTTTTTTGTTTGAGATAGTCACTGATGTTCGGTGTGTAAACCCTTAGTCACACGATGCACATTAAGCCAGGGATCCATTTACCCCCAACGCGTGTTAAGATATATGAATCAAGTCTACCGATAACGGTTGTGATAATTCTTTCAGCTCCCCTAGATCAACAGGAAGAGGAGGGACAGTGGCATAACGTAAAACCGCGTAACCCCCCGCAATGCGGAGGTTGCGGGGGCGTACGCATTGCGGGACCCAAAGTCTGACGCCAAGTACGTACCCTTTGTAAGATCTGGGTTGGGGCACAAAACCTGACTTCGCAGGGGGGCCCCTAATATTCTCCTTTACGCCACTGGGGAGGGACAAATACCTTATTCTTTACGTTTCCGCACATGAAGAAATCAGAAAGTGTTAAGTCAAGACTTCTGGGTGGTCACTGGGTAAGTGGCATATTGTAGTCCACTATTCGTCCAACCCACCAGTGAGGAAGATATTCATCGGGGTAATTTTGCACGTTGGCCGATCAGTGTGATGGTGTACTATCCAACTACAGAATGAAGTTGTCAATGTTGTCCTGCAACTGCAGCAGTCTCAACCAAAGAGCGTTAACACATCCAAAACCGTGGTCCCCAAGACATTTTACTAAATTCAAGAACACAAAAAGCCTTTTCCACTGAAAACATCGCCAGTCACATGACACGCATGCTTTTGCTTACGTCACTTCTGTCAGGGGCGAGACACAAACTTTAAAAGTACATCTACTTTACGGTTCACTGAGGTGGTGCATGTCTTTGATTGTTACTGTTTTGCAGCATCTGGAAAGTGTGTACTTCTTTATGAATCACCCTGTATTTTCTAGCCAAGAAGTGCTAGTTAGAAGTGTAGCGTTGTTAGTTGTGTCGGGAGGATTCATCTTCATGCGATGAATTAATATTAGGGATTTATGATTACGCTTTATTTGCTATTGGTCCGACGAAATTACTTCTGTGCCGTAGTATCAGTGACAGATTGATTTTATCCTGAAAAAACAGCTATAGATTGATTATATCGCCAATGTTCGTTTTGGTGACAACTCGAAAAAACAGTCACCAATACGACGTCAATATAACCGATAAGTAAATTATTCTATAAATTTACTACATAGCTCTTGTTTCTTTCTCAAGTCCTAATATTTATCAAATAATATTTGATTCAGTTTTTCTTATTTTTTTTAAAAAAATTAATTATTAGAATTTTATTTGATTGATATATATTAGTCAAACGATTACTATTCGATTAAATTATAGAACTGTATTGGTGATAGGAGTTGCTATTTTATTATTTCTGGGAAGCTATTTTTCATCAGCATGTTTTGATTTATATAAATATTCATTTTTAGCTTGGAACTTTAATTATATATATCTCTGGGTTTCTATATCAGGAGGAGGCAGTATTCTAGAAAAATGTATTATAGTTTTTATTCTTTTCTCACTTCCTCGGGGGTTTATCTTTCTCAGATAAGTATGGGATTTATACTCCTAAGTGCTGGAATGATAAATCCTTTCTCACATGGGGTTTGCCGTCTTTGATACACTCCCATAGGATGCTCCAGTGATCTTTATCTGCTTTCGACCGTTTTCGTGTCATCTTTCCCTTTTATTTCTTTGCAATTTTAGTTTTATCTGCATAGTTGCAAGTTGGTGATAATTTGGCATAGCTTGGCGAAATATAACTCCTATAAAACCAAACAAAAAGCGATATTTATGTATTAACCACGTCACTGGCGACCTTTGGCGAATTTCAAAAATTTTTTGTGCCGGGAACGTTTTAGAAAAATGTTACTGTACCTCGTAAATTCTTTGGCGATTAATTTCTGCCATGGGGTCAATTAGTACCCCAATAATCTTACTTTTGATCTTTGAATCTTCTACTGTTGTTCTTCAAATATATTCGAACAGAATCGTCTATCTCTAACATTAGATATACACATACCACAATTACAAAGATAGCTGTCGCCAGCGAGACTGCTTAAAATCCCAGGACCGACTAAAACCGCACAACTGTCAAGAAAATGTTTTTAAAGGGAACCCTGAAAAACACTTCTGTGAGGTAAATCCAAAATTTATAGCTTGAATTCGGATTGAACAAAAGAGAAGAGGACAGGCTATGACTCTACATCAACCGCACACTGAAGCCAGAACAAATCGCAGTTACTTCATCCCAGGGTACGAGGTGCGAGCGTAGAAATCCTCCCGCTTTTTTTTTTGTTGTTCACCTGACTCGGAGCCAAAATGTCCAAGTTTACATTCTTGGGGACAGTGACGTTGGCATCTGTTTCCGTCACCGACGCCAAGAGATACCTCATACGTTAGCTTGAGGAAGAAAGTTCAAAGGCTTATCCGTCAGACCTAGTAAACTTGGTTTCGGAAAAGAATATTGCGTTCCTCCGCGTTGCTGAGACAGTTATGAAATAACGAGTCTCATTTTTTTTAGCACGGAATTTAGTATGAATGAATTTGTTCAACATAAGACATAATTTGTATATGTAATTCTACATAGCACATAAATATATAAATCGATGTTATTTGCGTACTGGAAGATATTTGGCAAGTAAATGAAATAGTTGTGGGAAGTACATATAAAGACAATGGATTAGGACAGCGCAAATGCACCCAGAAAGTTTTCCATATGGTCGCCAAAAGTGATACCAATTTGATCCTAAGCAGATTGAGACATTTTTTTGTTTGTTACTGTTAATCATTGGTGACAATGATGCTTTTCTTATGTGGGAACATATCAAAGACAAATTAATAGAATTACATAATATATATAAATTGCATTTTTTAAATTTGAGCAATGAGTATGAACAGAGTTGTATGATTTGTACAATAGGGTTTGGTCCACCTATTGGGGACCGACAAGGGGGTAACCCTCCTAGTTATAAAAAATAAAAATGACTGAAAAGAGACAAATATAGGAAAAATGGTAAATTTAAAAAAATATCTTAAATTTTGTTCTGCCTGAAGAAAAATAAAAACGTGAAACAGAGGTATAACCTTAATTTATTTATAAAATGTAAATTAATTCACCTAAATTTAAATTAGGGCTTCGAAGCGTAATTTTTTTTTTCTTTCCGGTTCAACTAAAAAAAAAATTGGTTTGGTTTTTGTTTGGACAAAAATAACGGCTTTGGGTTCAGTTCCGAATGAATCATCTATACCTCTTCTCAAATCAATCATCTAGTTCATTCAATTGAATTAAATCTGCCTTCTACAAGTAGTTTCGAGTGAAACTGAAACAAAAAAGTACTAGTGAACGTCAAAACAGGAAATCGAGAAGCAATATTCATGTAATGAAGATAATTATATGGTTGACGTTAAATTAGAAAATATTGATAAGTTGCACAGTAACAAAATGACTGAAGATATATCGAACCATAATAAACCGATATTTTCTATCTGTTCATTTCCAGTTTTCGTTCTGAGCAAAATAACTGTTTCTTTCGCTTCAGCTCCGGTTCGAAGCCTTGTTTTAAATTCTACTTTTTTTTCAAAAGAAGTAAGAAATATGTTAACTTATCATGTGGATTTTTAAAACTATCTTGTAAAAAAAATAATTCGCTCATATTCATAAATAAGAACAATACTTATAATCAACTGTTTTTACTTTAAAATACCTTTTCAAACAGTAGGGGCGAGTAAAGACTTCATCACAAAATGAGCAGCTTTAGTCTCTGCTAACCACATTAGTTTTAACTTCCATTTAAGATAATTTTCATATGAAAGATGAAAAAAAAGTCAATGAAACGACAAAAAATTAGAAAATAAAAACTATTTAAAATAAAAAATAAGATAATAAAACAGTTGACAAAATAAATCAACAAAAAACCAAAACCAAAAATTATCGAAAATGTAAGTAAAATGCGATTGAGCAAAATTCGATTAACTAATACAGTGATAAAAGATGATCAAGCTAGGCGATCATTTTAGTTTCCACGTTGCATAGTAAATGGTGCCAAAAGCTTTGGTGTATTTGCACTGTCCTGATTCACTCATCAAACAAACATAAGCGATGTTTTTCGATCAAAATTGGTAAAGCAGGCTCTTAACTAGTCTGTAATACTTGTAACGGAATATAGCTTAATAAGGCTATTAAATTTACTTTTGTTAAAGGGACACAGTACAATTCAATTGAAAAAAATCGGTCAAAATTATGTGCATTTTTTTAAATTAGATAATTTTTTATACTAATATTTTTCTATAATTTCACAAAGTTTGAAACTTCTGTAAGTTAAAAAAAGCCCCAGAGTTATAACTTTTATTTTCGTTTTTTTTTCACATCCCTATAGCAAATAAAATTTTATATTGATTAATTCTCAAAAGGAAAAAAAAAAATTATTAATTTTTCTAATTTCAAATGGTAAGGCTTTTTTTTTCTGTTCCCAAATGCTTTGATATTTTTTCTAACTATTGTTATTAATGCATGCAACAAAAGTTGGTATGCGTTTTGGAATCAAAGCAATACTTACTTTTAAAAAATAGTGTAATTTTTAGAAACAATACATTTTTCAAGGAATTTTGAATAAGTAATTCTCAAAAATGGTATTTTACGAATATCTATTATGTTATAATAAAACTCATACCAACTTTCGGTATACATAGTTCGACATACTTGTAAATCGAATGGTTAAAGCATGAAATAGGGAACACACCTTGGCAGAGTCAATTTTTTGGCGACTGGAATCGGTCGCCAAGCAATAAATGAATAAAAAAATTGGTGAAATAAAAAAAAAAATTATCCCTCATTAATATTTCTTTATTTTCAATGTGAAATTCCAATTTGTAAATTAAGTTACTTTGAGATAGATTAAAAGTAATTTCTCCAAGGTCTTTCTCTATTCTAAACTTTAACTCAAATTTCATGTGTATACGTCAATTATTGCAAGGAGAGTAGCATTTTAAAATCGTTTCATGTACTTTTGAATTTTTCTTTCAAAAATTAAATGTTGAACATTTTCTGAATTTTTAGCACAAAAACCGTTTTACGTATTACATATGCACAGGGGACAGCCAAAATTTGTAAAAAGATTGGAATGAAGATTGATAGGGATGGTAAAAGAACTTATAAGAATTATGATAATTGTTCATATACAGAGCTAACACTTGCTCATATTTTTGACTGTCCAGCTATTTTCGCAGCTCTATAAGAAATAGGGGTCCTGCTTTTGCTAACAAACCTCTATGGGGATAATATAGAGCAGATTGCCAGAACAGTCATCTTGCCCCATGTCTGATTTGTTCCCATCATGGATACGACATCATCATAAGATCATTATTATATTCATAATTCAGAATGGCTGCTAGACATAAGCTTTAACACGAGAAATGTCTTGAAATTTTTTTTCTTAGAACAAATATGTTACAAGACGGTGTATTTTACACTATCAGCATTGATCTAGTTTTCCTGCCTTTTAAATAAATATAACTTTATGAGAGAGAAACTTACGGAAATTCTGATATCCCAATTTTATAATTGAGCCAAGTTCAAGTGACGATTATGTCCCCCCCTCCATCTCCTGTTACAGGCCTTGTAATGTAAGTAATTTGGATGCCATGTCTTAGAAATAGTAGGAATTACTAGTTTATTTTATAGGTCATCAAGTAACTCCTCCAAATTGTTTACTTACACCCTCTCTTCCTTGAGTTACTCTGTATCCTTGTATGAAGACAATTGATAAAATTGTTAGTTGTAAGGAATTTTTTGTCTTTTCTGAGGAATGGTGTCTTTTGTCATCCAAACTTTTCTATTTGGCTCTGATTCAGCAAAGGAAATCTGAATTCTTAGTTTGTTTACAATAACCCTGATGCGGCTCTAAATAGATACTGACTGGAAAAGAAATGATTATCTTTAAGGTGTAGTTAAGAAAATAGAAAAAGAAATCCAGTTTGTTGTAATTAGAAATTATACAATTGCCCTGTTTTATAGTTGGACCTTTAAAATACTTCTTTTAAATGTACTTCAAGCAATGTAATATAATTTTTAAGTATTGATAATTAAGATTTTAGATATAAATTTACATATTTAAAAATTTAAGCTAAAAAGGATTGCAAAATTTTAATCCTCAAATGCATAGCGATGTAGATCTTCATCGCATGTTAAAATCCTAATATCTCTTTATGTAGCAACAGTTGTATAATGTTTTTAATTAAATTTTAGCTTTACCAAAACTATTATCGTTTCCGAACACGAATCTTTGACAGTTTATTTCTTTATCTGTCACAATTTTCATTGTTAGCGCGCTATCTGAGATCAATTTCAACTCTGAGGGTGTTACGAATTACGATTATTTATATAATAAGTAATTAAAAATATACTGGAAAAATAGTTTTTATCATAGGAAGAAGGTAAGAGTGACAAATAATATTAATTCTTGCGTATACAGGGGTCCCTCGTATAACATGTAGGACTGTGCTATATCGAAACCGTTTTATACGAGACCTTTTTTATTAAATTATTTAAATTATTATTTTATTTATTAAATTATTTATGTATACGCATAATATAAATCAGGGCAATGTGTACCGCGTTGTATCGAAACCATGTTACAATAAACTTTGAAATACGGTATACTTTGCCTTGATTTATATGTGTTATATGGATATCAAGTTTAAGGTGTAAAATTTTATGATAGCTGAAATTTCGTTCCAATAAAACATACAAATGATAAAGTAAGTTAACTTCAAGTGTTTAATCGAAAGCTTGAAATACAAAAATTAAAAATACAGTAAAAATTATAATAATTATTATTATAAAGTAAATAGAAATGGCTTATTAGGATCACATAAAATCAATTTTCATGATCATTCTCATCAAAAATTGTAGAAAATTTATTTTTTGTTCTCAAAATTGGTTGAAACCCCTTTTTTACTAGTTATTTCCCCATCATCACAAAAGTTATCTGACATAGTTATAAAATTACCTGCCTGTTTCGTTCTTGCAACTCTTTCAGAATTTCTCTATAAGGAACTAAAAAACTTTGCAATTCTATTTTAAATTCCATTTTAATAGGGGTGGGAATTCCCCTCATTGAACCAAAATGGTATTCAATTTTTAGAAATTGTGTTACAGCCAAACCGTGTAAGACTAAATTCAAGTATTGTGGCGTGTAATATCGAATTCACGCGTGTTATAATAATCGCAATCCTGATGAATTTATCCAAGAAAAATGTAACTTTTTTTGTAATGCAGAAATACATAAAATCATATGGGGTTTTTCGTATTTTTCCCATTAACTCCACTCATTTCCTGATTATTCTTTATTAAAAACAAGTAACATAAAAACAAGTAATATAAAAAAAAATTTTTGAGTTAATTCCTACTTAGATCAACAAAGACAAATTTTATTTTAGCTACTTTTTATTAAATAGTTACAATTAATATAAATATGTATATACATAGGACAGAATCACAACATTAAGTGGTAGTTAATTTTTATTAATTATCATTAAAGTATCGAATTGTCATCGAAAACAATCGTTTATATAAAATTTCAGTTCAACTGAATGCTTTAAAACGTGAGAAAAAAACCTTTTCTCTCAAAGGGTCGCTAAGTCGCCAAAAGCGATACAAACGTGGCTATATTTGTAATTCTTTGAATAATTAGTTTTAATCAATTAATTTTTATTAATTATAATTATTGTATTGTCATCCAAAATAATCATGTATATAAAATTTCAGCTCAATTGAGCACTTAAAAATGTATTTCATTAACGATTGAAAATTCCACCAAGATAAATAAATAAATAGAGAGTGCGAGCTAATAGAGTGTAGGAATTGAAAAATTAAAATCAATTCCTATACTTAGGTTAACAAAGAAAATTTTTATTTTAGTTACTTCTTATCAAATAATTACAATTAATATAAATATGTATATACTTAAGACACAGAATCGCAATATTAAGCGGGAATTAATTTTTATTAATTATCATTAAAGTATCGTACTGTCATCCAAAACAATCGTGTATATAAAATTTTAGTTCAAATGAATGCTTTAAAACGTGAGAAAAAAAAATATTTTAAAGTTTTGACCCAAGTCACCAAAAATGATGCCAAAGTGGCTGTGTATCTGTAATTCTTTGAATAATTAGTTTTAATCAATTAATTTGTATTAATTATAATTAAATTACCGCAATGTGATCCAAAATAATCGTACATAAGAAATTTCAGCTCAATTGAGCGCTTTAAAATGTATTTTATTAACGATTGAAAATTTGAACGAGAGATATAAAGAAAGACTGTGAACTAATAGTAGTAATTGAATAAAAGTTATGCATTGAAGGGCTGATTTTAATTAGAATAAAAAAATAGCCTTCACAAAAAAAAAAGAAAAATGGTGAATTGTGTTTGCTCTAAAAGTCAGATACAGGACAATGTTAATAACCCCCTTTTTTTCTATTTGCAACGATTCCCAAGATAGATGCAAGTTTCGAATAACTTTTATTTATAATTTTATTTTTTTAGTTCTTATTATTGGTTCACACTCTCCCTATATATTTATATATATATCTTGTTCAAATTTTCAATCGTTACATTCACGGAAGTTCAAATACATGTTTTTAAAAATTATTGTGGATGACACTTGATGTCAACGCAGTTTTTTCAACTATTAATTCAATAATTAAATTTTATTTTTTAATTTTCAAATTTATTCTACAATACTTCGGACGAAGTTAGAACTAACTATTGCAGATGGCGCCACTCAAGTTCAAATATATTTTTTTAAACTTATGGTGGATGACACTTGATGTTAATACAGTTTTTTTCAAATATTAATTCGTTAATTAAATTTATTTTAAAATAAAATTTTTCTTAGTTGGCCTAAGTAAAAATTGACTTAAAAATTTTTTTTTGTTACTTGTTCTAATACGATTTTAAATGAAACAAAATATTAAAAGCCTTCACTCATGATATGAATAGACAAATAAATTTTTTTAAAAGAGTTTTAAAGGTTAGAAATTTCATCAGTGACTTCTAGAGACAGAAAGATTCTCATAATGCTCTGAAGAACGATTCCGAGACAAGCATTCGATTATCATTCGAAAGAAGGGTTTTGAGGAAAGAATTCACAATGACGAATTATTCCAGCAGCGTGAAGCACTAGACACTGTTCTAAAATTCGTCGCATGAAATGAATTGCTGTATTATTTCGTATTTCCAAAAAAACAGAAGCCCTGGTAGGAGAATTTTGGCTCAAATCAATTGGGAATTGGCCAAGAGGGAAATAAATTGACTGTACTGATAAAGAATTCAATCTCTTATACAGTAGTGGGGAAAACTATTGTCGAGAGTAAGAAAAAAAGGGATGGAATTTATTCATTTCGAAAGTCTAAATTGGATCACGAGACAGACAGAAAAAAAAGTAGGAATCTTTCGTTTGTGGCAACATTCCGATTCTGAAGCAAGCATTCACAAAAGTGGTTATCTTTCTCCGAAATCTTGTTTTAGTGGCACAAAAAAGTAATATCTCGCCAATCATTTCGCCAGTCCATATTCAAGATGGAGTATTTCTGTTTCATTTTGCTGTAAATAATCTTTGTTAGTATCTCAATATTTTACGCTTCACGTAATTCTTGGGATATGCTTGCTACTGCCCCGTCTATCGTATATAAAGATGCAGCAATGAGAGATGGAAGACTCCACAAGCAATAAAAAATGCAGATGTACCCAATGTTTTCCAACATTATAAATATATAGTAGAATTTTCAGATATCCTTTGTATTAATAGGAAGTGGCAGGCCTAAATGCGGCTGGATACCAGAATTAAAATTAACATCGATAGAGTTCAAATGGGAGAAAAAACAAGTAATATATAAAAAAAAAATGAGTCAATTCCTACTTAGATCAACAAAGAAAAATTTTATTTTAGCTAATTTTTATTAATAGTTACAATTAAAATAAATATGTTTATACATAGGACAGAATCACAACATTAAGTGGTAATTAATTTTTATTCATTATCATTAAAGTATCGTATTGCCCTCCAAAACAATCGTGTATATGAAATTTCAGTTCAACTGAATGCTTTAAAACGTGAGAAAAAAAACCTTTTCAAGCTTTGACACAAGTCGCCAAAAAGGTCGCTAAGTCGCCAAAAATGATGCCAACGTGGCTGTATTTGTAATTCTTTAAATAATTAGTTTTAATCAATTAGTTTTTATTAATTATAATTAAATTATTGCATTGACATCCAAAGTAATCCTGTAAATAAAATTTCAGCTCAAGTGAGCGCTTTAAAATGTATTTTATTAACGATTGAAAATTCCACCAAGATACATAATTAAATAAATATATAGAGAGAGTGTGAGCTAATAGTAGGAATTGAATAAGTTTAATCTAAAACAATCAAAGATTTATTATCATCAACATAGGTAATTAGTGTCACCAATTTATCAATATATTTAAGAATTAAAGTATCTGAAGACCAAGAGGCACTTAATATGACAAGAGGCTCTTTCGTATAAACGACTGGGCTGGTACGTCCACTCGGTATGAGTGAAGTCATAGAAGTAATAAAGTTGTAGGGGGCGCGACAAGTGACAATAGTGGAAGTGTACAAGTTATATCCTTAATTTTCATAAATAATGTTATATACCTAAACTAGCCTTTACCCACCTACTTCGATAGCTATTTCATTACGTTATATGGCTATATACTGTTTTTAAATTATTGATATCCAAGTCCTAAAATTAATTTTTCAATTGTACTGAAAAATATTGTTATAGCCCTCATTTCTGGATTAAAAAAATATCTTGAAGTTACGAAACTTAAGTATAATTGTCTTTAACTGTCTTTTACCCTCCGACAGAATCCATTTCCTCCAAACACAGATATACTGGGTTTCTATCCAACACAGGAAACATACTTGCCAAATTTCAATTCTTTATGTATAATAATAATAATTCAAAAACTGATTTTTTAATCTGACTTCCCCGTTACACCCCCATCAGACTGGATTTCCGCGAAACCCGTTCTTAGCAGATCTCTGCTCCACAAAAGAGGCATATTTGCTAAATTTCTAGTCTGCAGGTGTAATATAGTTAACTATAACAACTTCTTTGAGATTAGATTTTCATAAAACTCGATCTCAGTGGTTCTCTGCTCAAGAAAAGGAACATGCTTGCCAAATCTCAAGTCTATGGGTTTTTAGTTTTGGAGATCTCGTAATGAGTGAGTAAATCGGTTTTATCTTCCATATATATGGATACATTCTCTTTTGATTAACATTTTCTCTTTGGGGCATCATGATAGCTCTTATATTGACTGCATGGACTAAAATACAGACTATTCCATTTATTATTAACTTCTGCAACTTGATTGTGTTCAATATGTATCAAAAAGTAAGAAACACGGACCCTTTTCTCCTTAATTGGACCATTTTATCCTTTTATTATTGATACTTTTCTTATTTTTGTTGCTATCTCTCTTATATTTTATCCAGGGCTATCAAGCTTTTCTAAAAAGGAGAGCTTGTAGCAAGAACTTGTTTGAAGCTTTTAAGCTCATCCCCTGGGAAGACCACCCCTCTCATCATCCATGTTTTGCTAGTTTTAACATCCTATATTTTTATTCAAAGTTGGAAACTTTTTTCAGTAAGAACTAGTTTGAATTATTCGCCCAACATATCCTTATTAATGTATATAACTAAGCATAGATAAATTTAATAGGTTAAATTATCCTGATTAAATAGTCAATTATTAAAATTTAAAAAACAAATCAGAGTGTCATACATTTGATAAGTGAATTAAGAAATGTAGTGATTAATCTGTATATTTTTTTTGCGGCCATGGTAGCCTTAGAGCAGGGGTGACGAACCTTTATGGATCAACGTGCCATTTTTTCTAAAGAAGTGTTTAATGAGGTATAGACTTGCCGTCACATAATTTTGACTTGTGATTATTGGGAAAATAATAAAACTAAATTAAAACAACACAAAACTTTATCTACTACGAAAAAATACCTTTAGCACTGTATGGTTATAAATGTTTTAGTTATACGTGTGTAAATCAAATTAACATTAAATTAACTAAAGTAATATTAATGTGACTTATGTTATTGTGCAGATTGTGTGGATGAGAAATGACTTATATTAGGATTGTTAGATGCTACTTTTTGTAGAATACGTGCTGAATTTGAGTCATCTGTCAATGGTTTCTAAGCAATTAATTATTTTTGCTGTGGCTCACGTTTTTTAACAAGAGGGTTTGTGATTTGTTTCAAAATACCGTTTTTATAGACGATGTTCTGCATACCACTATTCCAAAACATAAAACACACACTGCTTTGTCGCCTTTACTAATAATGCCCTGTTTCACGATCCTCCAAATTTGAAATTCCCTGTTACACTTACTAACTTGCGCTTTTTTTTTCTTTTGCTGAACTAGCCATGTTAAACACCAGTTAAAAATCGTAAATATAACACAGGTAAACTCTCATAATACTTCAAAGTGAAACTTTGAAATTTTGAAATAATAAGGAAACCATTTTGATCACCCGCGGGCCAAAAACATTGCGTCGCGTGGCATCAATAGCACCCTGGTTCGCCATCCCTGGTCTAGAGGTTCGGGTTACAAACTCATGGCCGGAGTGGTGCGGGTGTTCTGGGGCTACTGAAGTCCAGCCGTGTGTGGAGGTGGCGGATGCACGTTAAATCTGTCAAGGGTCAAGCAGAGGGAGGTTCCAGCTCAGGTGTCCTCCTCATCACTTGACCGAGGTTTAAAATTACGAGGTCCGTTACCAATAGCCTTCGTATTGCTTAATAATGCTACATTAAAATAAATCTCACTTTTTTTTTTCAAAATGTATTGCTTGGAAAACTTTTCTTGAAACAAGTAATATAAAAAATTTTTTTTTTAAGTCAATTCCTTCTTAGATCAACAAAGAAAATTTTTTATTTTAGCTACTTTTTGTTAAATAGTTACAATTACTATAAATATGTATATACATGGGACAGAATCACAACATTAAGTGGCAATTAATTTTTATTAATTATCATTAAAATATCGTATTGTCATCCAAAACAATCGTGTCTTTTAAATTTCAGTTCAACTGAATGCTTTAAAACGTGAGAAAAAAACCTTTTCAAGTTTTGCCACAAGTCGCCAACGTGGCTGTGTGTGTGTGTGTGGTATTTGTAATTCTTTAAATAATTAGAGTTTTAATCAGTTAGTTTTTATTAATTATAATCAAATTACTGTATTGTCATCCAAAATAATCCTGTATATGAAATTTCAGCTCAATGGAGCGCTTTAAAATATATTTTATTAACGATTAAAAATTCCACCAAGATAAATATAGAGAGAGTGTGAGCTAATAGTAGGAGTTGAAAAAGGATGTCGGTGAAGCATAAATTTTGCTTAGCCACACACAAAATGAAATTGTTTGTGGCACTGGTATTAAATGACAACAGCTTGAAATAAACGAAAGTACGCACAACACATTAAACTGTAAGCAAGATCTTAAGCGAACAATGGTGAAGTTTAAACTTGACATCAAACTTGGGTTTTAGTAAGGATTAATTACTTTATTTTTATCTACAGTGTTGGATTTTTACTGTTGGAACACTTACACATAATTTTTTTTATATGTATTTTGCTATTTTCAGGAATTCCTTCCGATCATTCTGTTATTCGCATATAGAATTCATTTTTTTTATATGCACAATTACACGTATGAACTACAGTTATGGGATTTAAATTTTATTGGTTTTAAATTTTAAATTTTGTTGTTTGACTTTCATTTTCTGCTTGGCGATAAGTTCAGGGAGATTTCGACTATCCTAATGTTCATTTTGTAAGTGTACGCTGAACGTTTTAATACGTCTTTTTAAATAGGCTCTTCGGTTTTTAACTGACTGCTTTTTTTAAACGTCTTCAAAATTCTTATCAATAGATAATGGAATGCGTTTCCCAGAACATTGATATTATATAAATTCTCTTAATATATACTCTTGAATTTACGATTTACATACCATCATTTACACATGCACATTCTTAATCAAAATTTCCTTTTCATTATGTCATTGTTATTGCACAAAACTTTACTTTTCCTTGAGTGTATATTGAGGCACACAATAATGTTTTTTATTTTACGTGCAAGCAGGAAACATGTATTGTTAAATACATATACGCATACATGACATGTCGCTATTTTTTATGTTATGTCTTATAAGCAGTTTCAATGCGTATATATATGTACAAATGTGAAGTAAGTGTGTTCACAAATGAAATTATTTACCTTAAACATAATATATATACATTGAAATTAAATTACAAATTTACGTTTTCTATTAGAGTTTAGTAAGAGAAATGTGTATTTTTTATTGATACACCCTCAGAGCTATCTTCTCCTCAAAGGTTTAACTTCCCACGTTTTTGGTTGCATGTTTTTAAAGTCGATCCATTTATGATGTGGAGTTCCTTAGACGTTAACCAAACCAGACGCAGCGACCAATGAAAGAGCCTCGCCAATAATCGTTTGTCTACGTTTAGAGCCCTTTAGCCCCCGAGTGCCACTGAAGCCCCATGACCGTGGTAGCCTAGAGGCCAAGGTAACGGACTCGTGGCCGGCGTGTCATGGGTTCGACCCTAGTGCCGCTGAAGACCCCCTGTGTAGGGGGGGGGGACGATGCACGTTGAATCTGTCGAGAACTCAAACGTCTTCCCGTTGGTGTGGTGTTGTAGTTAGGAGAGAGGGAGGTGCCAGTTCACAGGCGTCGTCCTCGTCACTTGACCACGGTTCGAAATTACGAGGTCCGTCGCCAATAGCCCTCATTTTGCTTCACATTGTGACGTCAATCGAAATCAAATTAAATCTGTGCATCCTCCTCCCCTAGAGGTATCGCTTTGCGTTCTCTGTTTTGAAGACCACAACTCTAGCATATTAACCCTCTAAGCGGTCTGCAAGTAAAGTCTTGACATTCTGGAGATGCTTCGAAAATGCACCGCACGTATTTTTTTGCCATCAGGTGGGGTTCTCAAAAGCGGTTGAAAAGCGGGCTCAGCCGCTTTTGGGAATCTTGCTTGAAGGCAGAAAAAGCATCTCTGGAATGACGGGATTTTACGTGCAGACCGCTTGGAGGGTTAATATTAAGGTATATTATCTGGATAAGTCTTTTTTTTACATTTTTTGCCACATTTAACAGAATGCTGTCTTTTAAGTCTGTCTTCATATGATTTATATATATAAAATAATAGGACATATATATTAAATACTTTTTTCTGATAGAAAAAGAGGGATGAATCGAGTATCATGTGTTCTAACTTCGTTGTACTCCAGAGAATAGTGTATTTAAGAGTGCTACTCATTTGCGTAGGAGTCGATCGATCTTTTCTGGTGTAAAATGTGTTTCATGTTTTCGTCTCTTAATGCAGTGTCAAATGGATTGTAAACTGCAGATGTTCGAGTGAAAAATTGTGTAGGTCTACAAAATTTCTAAATTTTAAGAGTACTTTATAAGTAAACGGGTTTGTGTTACATAGTAACACATTTAGACAAAATCGAAACAATGATTTTCTCTCTGGAAATGTACTTCTAGTTCGGATTCTTTTAAGGAAGCGTTAAAAATTCGTTTGGCATAAAATAGAGAGATATAGAGAGAACGCATTCTTTAATCAATACCATTAATCAGTGATAGGAATAGAAGAGTTACTCGTTTTTTCAAAAGAATATGTTATATACAAACTTAGAGCTCTTATATTGTCATATATGAATTTACCGAATTTCTTAATTAAGAAACCTGATTTGAAGCCATGCTCTCAAAACTTGGGGTTAAATTTCCAGATTTTCTAGTGTTATATCAGAGCATAGGTTGGAAAATATCGTTCCGAAAATGTTTTTTATCCGGGTCACCAAGATAGTCCGAAAATCAATTAGACCGAAAATGTTCTGTATATTTGGGTAGACATATGTTTGTAAGCAAAGCTTTTCTTGTATGAAGATCAACAAGAGTAACCATAGATACAAGTTGGCAGACATTAACTTTGCAGGTTGTTATGAGTATTTCAACAAGCAATATCACTCCTGATTTTAAAAAAAATTGTGGAAAAGTGGGATAGCTTACATTTTTATCACTAAACTGATTCTGAAACAAGTAATATAAAAAAGTCATTAATATAAAAAGTCAAGTAATATAAAGTCATTTTCTACTTCGTTAGAAAAACTTATTGAAGCCATCTGTAGCACATAAATCTAATTTCGTCAGAAATAACGCAGAATAAATTTAAAATTAAAAAATAAAATTTAGTTAATCAATTAATATTTGAAAAAACTGTATTAACTTCAAGTGTCATACACTACAAGTTTTAAAAAAATGTATTTGAACTTAAATAGATGAATAAAAAGTATTTTACTAACGATTTAAAATTTGAACAAGATTTATATAGGAAGAGAGTGAACTAATTATAGGGATTGAATTAAATGTGCTGGAAGCTATAGTTAAAATGAATTAAGCACAATAAATTGAATAAAACAACCTTCCACTATTTTATTTAACTTATATTTGTTGTTTTTTATGTAGCATCCGACGAGAGCTTGAATTAACATCAATTCAATCATCAAAAATTTGGTAGTGAGAGTCGCCGCTAGAGATGGTGCCAATATTGAAATGGTTCTCATACTTGGGGGACTAGCCGTGTATGCAAATACTTAGTTACCAAAATACAACCCTTTAAAAAAAATATTTATTTTTATGGTACAATTTATTATCTTCCTGATATGCAAAATTAATTAATAAATGTAATCATTTTAAAAAGGTCCAGCCCTCCAATATCCTCCCCTCTCACAATGTGGCGGCCGCGGTAGCCGAGTGGTATAGGTATCGGATCGTGGCTTGCCTTGTCACGAGTTCGAGCCCAGTACCACTAAAGACCCTCCGTGTAGGGCAGCGATACACGTTAAATCTGTCGAGAGCTGAAACGTCCTCCCGTTGGTGTGGTGTGGTAGTTAGGAGAGGGGGGTACCAGCTCAGGTGTCGTCCACGTCACTTGACCATGGTTCAGAATTACGTGGTCCGTCGCCAAAAGCCCTAGTGTAGCTGAACAGTGCGACGTTAATATTCAATCAATGAATCTCACAATGTGGCCCTCGAGTCAAAACATTTCCTCACCCCTGTTTTAATTTAAATCAGAGGTTCCCAAACTTTTTTTTTTCTCATAGACTCTTTGCCATGTTTTTCAGTTTGGGGTAGAACCCTACTTACCTAATATTGAATTTTCTTTTAATTTATCAACATTAGTGTCTTTTGACAGCTGGTATATAGAGCTATACTTACTTTAAAAGATTTAAATTTCTAACTCTGGTGAAGTATAATGTTTAAAACTGAAGACACACATGTTAATTAATTAAATTAAAGTTTAATTAATGCATAAAATAATGCTTTCAATGGGAGGGATGAATATGGTGCCTCCAAAATTGCTGATATGCTTTTCTGAACATTACTTTTTTAAGATCTTAGTGCCTCTTCCGATCAGTTCCTCTTGTAATCTGGCATTTCTTTTTCTTTCAATGTGACCATGTTAATTCATTGCCTACTGTGGTATTACCATAGTCAAAGCATTCTCAAACCTCGTTTCAAAATCTGTATGAAGGGCATTTAAATGTTGAACGTAGATTAAAACGTCATTTTCCTGGCAGATTGTGTGTGATAAATTGAGAAACTAGAAAAATTCGGGACGTCTAATATTATACTCCTTGGCTTAATTCTGGCAAGGAACGCAGAAATGATGGTCCTGGTCCTTGTATCTGTAAAGTAACATAATTTAATTTAGTGAATAAATCTGTTAAATAGGTAAATCTGGTTTCTAATTGATAAAATTTGCTTTTAAAATTAAAGTCACGATCTGCCTTAATTAGAGTTGCTATCGTAGACTCCCATTAACTCCTCAATGCCCCCCCCCCCCAAAAAAAAATATTTTTTCGCTAACGGGGATCCCTTGCAGGTTGTTATAGACCCATAGGGATCGATAAAGATCACTTTGGGAATCATTGGTTTAAATTATATCAAAATCCACTGAATAGGAAACTGGACCATTTTCCTGTCTAAAGACTGTACCGTTTCCCGTCACACAGCTGTAAGTCGACTTTTTGTGGATAATATAACTACTTCTCTATGAACACCTGCACTCTTAAAATATTGCGAGGTATTGTGTTTGTGGGCATCGCCTCGGCAACCTTTGATACCTCGAGGAACCCCCAATTCCACCCCCGAACCGGATGTAACTCAAGGATAAAAAGGCCGACCACTACCATTCCTAGACCCCAGAGAGGGCAGAGAAAGATGACGGTTTGAAAACTTCGCTGAGAACGGACGCAATCTCCTCCCTCACAAACAACAGAATTTGAACTCTAATGGTCTAAACAACATTTTAGTAATCTCAGTGTATATATCGTAATTAATAGCTGTGACGTAAATAAAGCAAATATTTTAATTAATAAATATCACGCAACCATTATTTTCCTCAAATTTCACAAGGCTTTCTGAATTTCTCGATGAATTGATATCCAATGGAACGTTTCTCGATATAAAGTAAGGAAAACCATAATAGATAGATGTAAAGAGCTATTTTTTTTCTTGAAGACGAATTGACTTAAATTTGATCCTGATAAATTTATCCACGCTGCTCCTGCATACATTAATCATTTAAATTGAAACTGGCAAAATTTAACGAGAACGACAATTTCTGAACTTAAATGCATTTCAATTTTTAAAGAAAGCCGAACACATTCCCATCCTTCTATTCCGAATCACTAATGTTATTTTATCAAAAAGAAAACCTTGACTTTTCCTTAAACTCTTTAACTTGGAACCAAGAAGGCCAAGTGAATATTTTATTTCTTGAATGATATCGATTCCCAAAATGATCTCTTAAAGTTCTTTATTAGGTTTGGGAAAACTGGGTGAAGAAAAAATAAAGAATCTAAAAAAGCGTTGGCTACGCTCCAAGTTTGTCGGACTTAATGTTAGACTTAATTATTCCTCTCACCAAACCTTTAAACGCATTACACTAAATGGTTTTTTAATGGGTACAAAATTCCTACTAAGGTACTTTGTCTTGACTTTAAATTTTGAACTTTGTCCTGGTGCAAAAAAGTCTAACCAGCTAATAACGAATGTTTTTACTTTGCTCACAACTATTCCGTTCCACCACTCTGTCAGGAGGTGTAGCTCAATTTTTAATGAAAGAAACTAGTTTTCCCTTTTTTTGGAGACTCATATTGGAATAGTTATGATTTAAACCAGGTTTATGGGGTTATTTTTCTGTCTGGAGCTAACTTCTTAGCTCCAAAATTGTGATTTTACTTTCAGTCGAGCTTTAGTTGCAAAATAAAATTTTTTGCTTTACGGGATTCCAACACAAAATGAAGAATTTTCAGTTCTGTGAATAAAGTTAAGACTAATTTTAACTTTAACTAATTTTAACAAAACTCTGACTAAGGTTTTGTTTGTTAAAAGGGCACGAGTCCCAAAACAGTTATATTTATGAAACACTTTATTTTAAAAGGATATATAATATGCACTGTATTGCAATAAAAAATAATGCAAGCTATTATCTATTTTCAGAGACGAATATTATTGAAATTGAACTATTTTTTGAGCATTTGACGGTTTTTAATGTATGTTAAGAGATTTAGTATTTCTCACCGACTATCGATTTGACTGTATTTATTTTTTCATTTTTTATACTTACTTGTTAGCAGGATTTTTCAAAATTTGTGTGAAAGTCAAAATATTTTGAAGCGGTACTTTCACATGATATAATAGGCTAAATTCATGTGACGTCATTTTTTTTTAGTCACATGATAACTGCAAACACGTCTCTTCAGGCAATCAGTTCAAAAATTTATGTGACGTCATAATCACCCCATAAATGCAATCACGCGGTTACAGCTAATCAATTTTATGCGCTTCGCTATTTCCTACTTTTACTTTTTGTGTAGATGCTTAGAAAAGTACATAATTATCAAGAATAATAATGCACATAGGTTATAAAGTGCACTTGATTTAAAAGTATACGTTTAGTAAAAGTATTTTTTCTTAATTTTGAAAAAACTTTTTAAAGAATCTTAATATTTGAGGCTCTTAACCAAATAATAAAATTTGAAATTTCATCTAATCTTCTAATCTAATCTAAACTAATAAATCTTAGATAACATAAATACAAAATCGCAAACCGAAGTTATTTTGATGTAGAAAGTTTTTTTTAAAATCTAACAAAGTAATCTGTCAGCTCAAAGATTTTTTTCCCCAGCGAAATCTCCTCGCAACATGCTAAAATTTTTTTTAATTCCTTGATTTGTTGGAAAAACACAATTATCATTGGAGTCCCTATTTTCTTTTGATTTGTATCCCTATTTTAACGAAACTGAGAGAGACCTTGTGTCAAATTCCCAACCGTCATTCGATTGAAATAGGTCTACAGATTCAAGTTCTCCATTGTCTTGCTCTTGCTGTTCTATAAGCTCATTAATAGTCAGCTCCTGATTATGGGAGAATCTAACAGTTCTTGAACATCATCACTATCCACTCCTAAATTTACTTAAGGTATCCGACTACGCGTTCGGAACCATGATTTAAAAAAAACAACAACGCATAAATGGATAATTTTCATCATATATAGTGTCACTTAGATTAGAATACATGTATAAAATTGTTTTAAGGACATTTTGACAAAAAAGAAATTATTAAGTACCATATTTTGGCAAAAGATTAACTTAGAATAATCTTTTTTCAAAATGTTCTCCTTTTATAAAAAATGCTTCTAAAATAATAATATTTTGTGTGTGTGTGCTTATATAAAGTAAAGACTTCTCCAGAGAGTCTGAACTATTTGTTTTGAAAAATTCACATTATTTTCAGTTACAACCCATTAAAATAATCATCGGCGTTTTTTTCTTAAAATTTCTCCCCTCTGTTGTCGTAAAACATGGATAAACCCATTTCTAAGTTTTATATTTCAAAAATTCTAGTTGAGCCTTTGTATGGAGGTCTGAGCTATATACAGGCAAAATATTATTACAATAGAAGCATTTTTTACAAAAGGGGAATATTTTGAAAATGGGTCATTCTATGTTCATTTTTTGTCAGAATATTGTACTTAAATAATTTTTTTACTGTAATAATATTCTTAAAACAATTTTATATACATTTTCTAATCTAAGGGATACTAAATATCATAAATATTATTCATTTATACGCTTTTGCAAAATCACGATTCCGAACGTAGTCGGATACCTTAACTGGCAAGATCGACTACTTCTTCAATCCCATTACCAATTTAATCAGGCAATCGAGATGTATAGCTCTCAAACAAAAGAGGAATCGACGAGATTTGAAAATCGCGTAACTCCGAATTCGCTTAAGTCGAGATGTTACTGTATACGGTTTTGCATTTTGTGAAATGTAACATTTTCTATAAACACACAAATTTAAAAAAAAAAAGTAAGAAATTTCCAAAACAGTCTACAATTTTGGCTCCACTCTGCCTTTTTGATTTAATCTATCATTCCTTTGATCTATGATATATACACTGAGGAAAAAATTTAAAATTCAGGCAGTCGGAATGTGAGCAAAAAAAAAAAAAAAAAAAAATGTTTTCTTGCTGCTTTTGAGACATATGATTAATTTTGCCAAGAAATCATGATACGAAACATGATGCTTATGAAATCTGTGCAGGCTATCGACCTCATCATGGGGAACCTAAAAGAGACTGAATTAAGCCTTGCTGTGATGAAAGGAGACTGAAGGCGAGACGAAAATTCTCCTTAGTCTTAAAATATACCGATACCAGTAAGTGGACGAAGTAATAAATTATATTTAAGTACCTGACTCCTTTCTTTCACTTAAGATAAATAACTTGTTCGCAATAAACCAAGTGACAGCCCCTTGCATATTCCTTTAATTTTTGTTCCTCGCAAGAAAATCCTAAAGGATAAAAGGAATTGTGCATAAAAATGATTGATTAACGTTCATAAGTCTTCTTCAAAAAATACATTTGCTCATTTTGGTATTTTTAAAATAAAACCGGTAAAAAACGAGTTTTTTAAGCATGGGTTTCCTTTCAAACTTCACACTGCTTAAGAAATATTTTTTACACCTTAAATTATCAGAGCTAATTTAATTTTGCAAGGAGATAGTTTAACTCGCTGATTTTAATATTCAACTGTTTCATGTTGTAAAAAGTTAGAATTATAAGTAAAATTTAATTCAATAAATTTTTATTAATTATAATTAATATTTCGTATTATCATCCAAAGCAATCGTGTATAGAAAATTTCAGCTCTATTGAAAGTCTTAAAATGTGAGAGAAAAGCTGACAATTTTCACCGAACTCGCTAAAATGGTCGCCCTGTTGCCGAAATTGATCACCAAAAATGATGTCAAAGTGACTGCATCTGTAATTCTTTAAATAATTAGTTTTAATCGATTAGTTTTTATTAATTAAAATGAAATTATCATATGGTCATCCAAAACAATCGTGTTTAGAAAATTTCATTTCAATTGCGAGCTTTAAAATGGGAGAAAAAAGCTTTTAAAGTTTTGTTTGAGACATAGTTACAATGTAAGTAAAAGAAAACCCTTTAAAAACAAGTAATATATATTTAAAAAAAAACAGCAAACACACACAATAAAGAAATATATTATTTTAGTTAATTAAATTTAATTAATGAATTATATATTTGAAAAACTATTTTTCCATTAAGTGTCATCCACTACAAGTTTTAAAAATATATATATTTCAGCCAAGAAAAATTCCTTAAAAAACATCCTGGCGCCATCTGTTGGTTCTAGTTTTAATTTCGTCAGTGAGTGAGTGAATATTTACGACGCGTCTCACTGTTCAGCTACATGAAGGCTTTTGGCGACGGACCGCGTAATTTTGAACCATGGTCAAGCGTCGAAGACGATACCTGAGCTGGCAACCTCCTCTCCTAACTACCACACCACACCAACGGGAGGACGTTTGAGCTTTCGACAGATTTAACATGCATCGCTGCCCTACATGGCGGGTCTTTAGGGGTACTGGGCTCGAACTCATGACAAGCCAGCCATGATCCGATACCTTGATCCCTCCTAACTTCGTCAGAAATATAAAGCAAAACAAATTTAAAATTAAAATATAAAATTTAATTAATATGAATTAAAATTTGAAAAAAAAAACTGTATTAACATCAAGTGTCATCCACTAGAAGTTTAAAAAATGTATTTGAACTTGAGTGGATGAATAAAAAGTATCTTATTAACGATTAAAAATTTGAACAAGATAATAAATAAATATATATAGGGAGAGTGTGAACTAATAGTAGTAATTGTGAAAATGAAAGAGATAGACACTTTTATTAATTTTTGCAATTCTTTTCGAAGTCGGGCGTAGTTGATGGTCAGCGGACATCTATCGATAATGCATTTATCTTTAATTGTTTCGACTTTTTTTGGCTACAAAATTATTCAACTGTAAATTATCTAATGCTTCTTTTAAAAAAAAAAAAAAAATCCGAAATCTAATGAGTCAAACTCCGTAATAGAACTTCATGGCTGGAACTAAAAAATTGTTCCAGTCATAGAATCGGGTTGAAAGACCTAACTACTGAAGAGTCCAAACTAAAGGAGATTGTGACAATAGATTAATGAAGTAAACAAGCAAGTGGTGGATGCTGTAACTGATTATTCACGCTCTTTGAGTCAGAGGTTGCACATGTTAATGGATACAAGCCAAGCTATCAACCATTGTTAACAGGGAGCTAGAAAGAAAGCGCCTCTAGGATATCGGGGCAGTTTGGCTCACTTGTACAAAAATCTATCAATTAATCCAAAGGCTTTTTACTGGATTTTTCAATTGGATATTATATAGAGCGAGTAAAGGGAAAAAAGATTATGAAGTGTCTTATTGTTGTGAAATTTGGCGGTGTCTTATGAACCAGATCAAGTTTATAACCAGTTGCATCACAATTAAAACTGATTACACTATCACATGACTAAATACAGTCGACTCTCGATAATTCGAAGCTGAAGGAACCAATGAAAAACTGCGAATTATCGAGAGGGTAAGGAAAAACTCCCAAAATACACGAAGAGAAATTTTTTCTGACACATATAAATCTGAAACTATGTAATAAAATAACAATTGTACTTATATATAAAATTGTTTTAAAGTATTTCTAAAAAGTACATATTATACAGTATAAATACTAAGCAGAAGTTTAAAGTCCTGTATCAAAAGAATACATTCGGTACATGATGAATTCTTTTGAAGAAAAAAACTGTTATCTTTTTTTGTTTGTTTTATGGCATTCAATCGAACTTTGTTAATACATTCTTCTAGAATAAACGAAGCCTGAAAAACGTACGTATCCACATGATTTTGAAGGAAAAAGTTGCGTAGTTTGTTTAGTGACACACTTTAGCTTCTGTCAGAGTTATCGAAGTCAACTGCGATGGTCATCAAAGGGGCTACGTTAAAGGGGAAACAAGCAGAGACAATACAACACAAAACATGTAAGCTCCAACCTGTTTGCCACAGGATTCTACATGGTATTGAGTGTTTGAATTATCGAGAGTTTTATTATATCACTGTATTCTGGCCGGCCACAGATTTTACTTCGAAATATTGAGTGTACCAAAACGTATTGCTTTAGTTCGAAATATCAAGAGTTTTTCTAGAGGCTGACCATATACTTCGAATTAGCGAGAGGTTCGTATTATTGAAGGTTTGAATTAACGAGTGAGTGAGGGAATATTAACGTCGCACTGTTCAGATACACGAGGACATTTGGCGACGGACCACGTAATTTTGAACCATGGTCAAGTGACGTGGACGACACCTGAGCTGGCACCCCCTTCCTCTCCTTACCATCACACCACACCAACGGGAGGATGCTTGAGCTCTCGACAGATTTAACGGGCATTGCTCTCCTACACGGCGGTCTTTAGTGGTACTGGGCTCAAACTCGTGACAAGGCCAGCCACAATCCGATACCTTAATCACTCGGATACCACATCCATTTGAATTAACGAGAGTCGACTGTAAAACTATTGAATTATAGTCCTATACAAAACTCTATTAGCGACAAACTTCGGAATTTTTAATCATGATCAAACGACAAGAATAACGTCTGAGCTATTGTTTAACTTTACTAATTTTCTTAACACTCCTGTTCTGAAGTATGGTTCCATTTAAATTGAGGTGGTAGTGGTAGCTTATAGTGGTTATGGTCACACTCGTGGCCACAGGTCAGGAGTTCTAGACCTAGTGCCGCTAAATACCTTGCGTGTAGAGGGGATGATGAACATTAAATCTGTCGTGACTTAAAGCTTGTGGTGTGGTAGTTTTAAGAGGGCAGAGTGTCATCTCGGGTGTCATCCCTGTCACTTGACAGAGGTAGAAAATTATGAGGTCCGTTGCCAATAGCCCTCGTATTGCTTTATAGTGCGACATTTTGATAGAACTCTCATTCGCTCTACTTAAATTGGAACATACCCTGTTTTTCATCGCGGCGCCCTTTTAGAGGAAATCATAACTTAAACATCACTTGTAACAAAGTTCACGATCACCACTGATCAATGGATTATTTCAGATTCCAATAAAAAGTTCTAGAAAACAAATGTAGTTATTACTTAAAGAATCGGATGGGCAGAATAGTTTAGCATATTAACAGATGCTTGTTAAACCATATGTTGAATCTCTTTTGATATATTAAACGGGATCACATTATATTTTGGAACTATAGCTTTTGCTGTGCTTGCTCCACATCACACATAATTCATAAATATGGTATTAAGTAATGTTTCTGGAGTAGAGATAGCTTGTTTGCTTGGGTAATGGATTCTTAGCTGACGGGTTAGACGTTTGTGGACTTATCCTTTCAAAGACTGTCAGATATAGCGCTACTGATGCGCGGCTGTTGTACATAAACCGTACCTAATCTGTTGTGGCTTAAACTTCTCAAGTTGGGTTGGTGCAGATATGGAGGGATTACTCAGATGCCGATTTTGCCATTTTACCTTAGTTCTTAATTAGGAAGGCTATTGGTTGTTGTCAGTCGACGTTTATGTCGGGTAAACATCTGGGAATTTTAAATGAACAAAGATTGTGTTTCTAAGACATAATATGTTATTGATGAGAGATGAATAATTATATTATCACCACCCAAAAAATGACCAAAATATCGAAATTGTTTTATTATACAGTTTTAACTGTGATACTTTTCTAAATATGTGGACAAAATTCCGTAGCTCAAGTTTCATTATTTAACCAGTTATATAATTTTTTTAAACAGTATGTCGAACCGAAAACCAAAACTAGAACATGTGCATCTGCATTTAACTCTTTCGTTCATTTTACTGACCTTTAAAAATTTAAATGGCTTTTACTCAGGTTTTTATTTTTCACGGTAATCGTGTATTTTAAAATACTAAGACATTTTCATTCCCCATACTATTAGTTCACACTCTACCTATATATATATTGATATATCTTGTGTTCAAATATTGAATTCATTATAAAATACTTTTTATTCATTCACTCAAGTTCAAATACATTTTTTAAGCTTGTAGTGGATGACACTTGATGATAATGCAGTTTTTTTCAAATATTAATTCATTAATTAATGAATAATTAGTAACAAACAAAAATAATAGCCCAACAACATATACAGAAAGGATATTCTTTCGTTGCGTCCCTGTAGCGCAATGGACTTCTAATCCTAAGGTCGTGGGTTCGAATCCCACCTGAGATGGCCTAATATCCGAGAATGTGATTTCTTTTTACTATACCATTTTATTTGAAAATCTATTAAATTTAATTAATAAACAAATATAGAGTTGCAAACAAAAGTAATAGTCTAACACCCTATATAGAAAAGAAAATATAAAATTGCAATGAAAATCGCTCTCTACTTTGCCACTTAATGTTGTGATTTTGCCATATGTATATGCATATTTATATTAATTGTAATTATTTAATAAAAAGTAACTAAAATAAAATTTTTCTTTGTTGACCTAAGTAGGAATTGATTAAAAAATCTTTTTTAACATTATTTATATTCAATATAACGTTTCAAAACTTTTTCCGGTTGTTTGGTATAATATGTTTGAGAATTCGATGCGTATATAATAAGGATTTAGGAGAATAGTTAATTTTTAAAAAGTCATCAAAGTTAGATATAGTTGGTTTTTTAAACTTTTTTTTTTTGTAGTGTGCGAGACGAAAAAAAATTTCGAAGGTGAAAGTATCTCTTGTAATATCAACCCCATGCAAATAATTGTGAGAAACAGTCATATAAAAATATTGGGAAAAAATTGTTCAAAAATATTAAAATGTGTAGAAGTAGCAAAAATGTTAAAATATTGAAGCATTTTTACAAAAATTCAAAATATAAACAAATTGCTTGTTTAAAAATGGTGCTTTTTCTGAAATGTATATTTCATGTAAGTTCAAATAGGGTACATGTAATTATTTTCAAAAAATATATAAATAAAAGATCTGTGTGCAGAGTACCATGTGTCCCCTTAAGAAATTAATTACAGTTGGATTTCTAATTAACGAAGTCGCTAAATCTCGGGTGAAAAAAAATAAAAGGTTTGTTATGAGGAAATTCGTTTGATAGAGTGATTCATTTTTACTAAGTATTACGTTCTTGATTCCACGAAAAAGTTCGTAAGATAGAGATATTCGCAAAATAGAAGTTCGTAAAATGGAGGTCCGACTGTATTCAAATAGAGATAGCCTTTGTAGCTCAATATCTCAAATATTCTGTTTTAATCATTACTTATTTAAGTGGATTATATGCTTAAAACTTCAAATAATAAGATGATTTTTTGAAATTATATGTTCTTCACCTTATTCCCCCTCTCCTACCTTAACCGGTTCATTGTGACGATAAGATTGCTGAAAAATGCACAGATTATATCATATCATGGTAGTGAAAAACAATTCAATACTGACTTCTTTATTTCCCCCAAAACGACTTCAATAACTTAAGGAAAAGTATGTTTCACGTATACAGCAGTGCTTCTCAAACTTTCAATATTTGGGGCCCAATATTCCATCATAATTACCATCCCCCCTTCCTTACAATGTCGATGTATTGAATTCAATAATACTATACTTTGACTCTAAAGCTACAAAACGACTTTAACCTTTTAAGTGCCACAGGCACATATAAACGTTTCGCTCATCCAAAGCATTAATTGCCCCGGAAACGCCTTTCCTAAGTACGATCTTTTCTGTGCACTGCTATCCATAAAATAATTCCGAAGGCTTTGAAATGCAATAAAAGGACAGTGATAATGTTTGCGAAGGATTAACTTATTTCAGAGGATTAGCTTATTTTCTTTTTTACCCCCCCCCCCCCCCAATTCATCACATACACGTGCCTACTTGGAAAATGGTGGTATTGGGAAGCAAATCGCGTAACTTTTTATCTGCAGTTAAAGGATTAATTATTTAAACCGTACAAATTATATCAAAATTAGCGCTAATTTTTGTACATAATTTTATATATAACAAGCCCATGGGTAAAAGGCTTGGTAATTATTAAACTGGTAATTAGTAAACTTGTTCTTTATTGATTTGTTAAATTAATTACGAAATACACACACACATTGTGTGCAGTACTGATGCGTTTAGAAGTTTATTATATTAGTGTAATAGTGTATTTTTTATTTTTTATAATGTCAGAAGGTATTCTGTTTGTTTACTTTCAGTAAATTAATAATTTTATTAAAATAATTTTTTGTTTATGACTTTTCAGTATTCTCGCGCCCCTCGTAGAGTTACCACGCCCCACAGTTTGAGAAACGCTGATATACAATGAAATACGTTTAACGCGAAAACGCTTAAGGCGAAATACAGGTTAACACGAAATAATATAACGGTCCCGATAACTACTACGTATTTTCATGCACCTTTTCTCTTAACACGAAACGAAAATCGCTCAGCACGAAAAGATTTTCCTTCTGAATAAGGAAGATATTGAAACTGAGCCGACACTTATTGAAATGTTTGAGAAAGTTTCTGTATTATTGGACTGCCATACTGTATCATTGGAAGAATTCGTTGCAGTAGATAATGATAGTGTATGTACAACCCCAATTATGGCAGACAAAGACATTTTGGAGTATGTTCAAAGTTCAAAAAATGTCATTGATGCAGATACCAATGACGAAAATGAAATGAATAATGCAGCTGTTGTAGTTTTGTAATGGAGAACATTTGGACCCCCCTGCAAAGTCAGGTTTTGAGCCCCCAAGTTGAATTTTATAACGGGTAGGTACTTGGTAGCAGTCAGACTTTGGGCTCCCTAGAACCCTGGCCCCTCCCTCCACAATGTGGGGGTTGGGGAGATCTACGTTACGCCACTGAGCTCTTGTTCCCACGTTATCCAAATGAGAAACATCATGAAACTTAAGCACAGATATTTAGTCGCACATTCCAATGGTGAAATGAACAAAATGGATGACATCGAACAATTTGATGCTATAAAAGACAACGCAGAGAAAAATATCAGATTATTTCCCAAAAACTCAATAATGGCTGTTAGTTTAAAAAAAACTTGAAAATTTTGTGTTTAAATTTTATTCAGATCTTCTAAATGTTTTTCTTTCATTGATTTTTATTAAATACATTCATATAAAATTTATTCAAATGAACTTAATTTTGTTGAATATATACTTTTTTGTTGCAATATTCTTTAACATGAAAAAAAAACAAACAAATTAAGTCACCTCAATATCGTGTTAAGCAATTTTTACCACTTCATATTCAACTAAGCGAACGATACCTTGAAAACAGCAAAACGCGGAGGAAGTTCTCTCTCCAGATCCGAGCTCTCCGCGTTCTCCACATTGCTATCCTTCGTTAAACCGCAAATAAATCTCTCTCACGAAACCGTAAAACATTCTCTTTCCTCCCTAGGCCTAAAGGGGATTCCTGCGAAACGAAATGTCTCATCAGGGGTGGAGGGAGAGACAGGTGTGCCTTCTATATCCGTCCGACGGATTCTGCTATTTCGGATCCCATTCACCCAGATTTAGCGATAAACAGTAGGGGCGGAAGAGTCGATTGTTTATGTTGGTGACTCACTGCCAATCCGTTAAGCCGTTGCATTCGAAAGGCGAACCAACTGCAAGAATGTTGCGGTAAAAAAATCTTCTGTTTGATCTTTAACCGCTTTTTGTGCATGCACTATGTAAAATAATTTGAAATTCTTGACTTTTTTTGTTGTTCAGTGCGCAGTTTTATTTCTGTGATTGAACTTTTCTAGCTGTCTATTTTTACCCAAATTGATGGTCCACGTTCCATTCATTGCAAAGGCCGCGTTAACTTAGTTGTCATGGTTATGGACTCATGGTTCGGGGTCATGAGTGCGATCAAGGACGTCTTAAGGCATGGGCCAACTGGGCCCGTCCCCCAGGTCTTCGGTTGCAATGTTGGCCTAGTCTTCCTCTCAACTCAGCCTTAATAAGATTATTCTTCAAATAACTTCAATAGTCAAGTGTTATTGCCGGTTGTATTCACTAAAAAAAGGGAATTTATAACGACAGGTCAACTGGCTACATGTGATGACCATAGTCCACGTACAGGCTTGGGCCTACCACCATACGCTATGATTACTCAATCGGTTAAAAGGCGGCAGTCGGTCGAGCCGGTTTGTGTGATTGTGAATCATGCACATTTATTTGTTTCGTGTTATGATTTGCACTAGTATTTGGTAACATATGCTATGTACTGTCTACTTTTAAGGGTCATAAGTGTGGCCTACATTTGAGTAGGGGCCCAGGGCCTCGAGAAGTCTTGAGACGTCCTTGAGTGTGATCCCAAGTGCCACTGAAGACCCATCGTGTTAAGGAGGTGATGCACGTTGAATCTATCAAAGCTTAAAGTCCTTCCGTTGGCATGGTGCGGCAGTTTGAAGAGGGAGTCCGTCGCCAATAATTGTCGTTACTTTATAGTACGACGTTAATACACACTCACTCACTCCACGCTTTGAAATTTTGAGTCATGGTCAGATTACGAGGTCGATACTTGAACTTGCTTTTAATTTTTCCACTTCATGCCCCCTTGGGGACTTTGAATCTCGGCAGATTAAACGTGAACATATCCTTTCCACTTCAGGAAAAAATTCTTAGAATATTTTTAAAACTCCAACATGGAACTTGACTGAAAACATCTCGACCTCAGATTCGATGCAAGCTCGTGGTCGGGATAGCCTAGTGGTTACGACAGTGCTTCTCAAACTTTCAATATTTGCGACCCAATATTCAATCATAATTTTAATTGCACCCTCCTCCATACAATAGCAATGTATTAAATTCAATAATAATATACTTTGACACGAAGGCTACAGCACGACATGAACCACTTAAATGTCGCTGGCGTATATAAACGTCTCGCTCAGCCAGTGCATTAATTGCCCCAGACGTATATATACGTCTTTTCGATCTTTTCTGTGAAATGTTATCCCTAAAATTATTCCGAAAGTTTTGGAATGCAACAAAATAACCTCTTGACATTGTTTGCGAAGAATTTACTTATTTCAGATTATTTTATTATTTATTCATTTTTAACCCCCCTCCCCTCCTTCAATACACGACATCATACGCTTGCGTACGTGTTAAACGATGACATTGGGGAACGAATCGTGTAATTTTAATCGACATCTTAGGGACTAATTATAAACCGTACAAATTATCAAGATAAGTGTTAGAGTTTTTGCATATAATTCTATACATGACAAGTCCATGAGGACACTGGTAATTATTAACATTGTTTTAACTTGTCATTGTTAAATTGATTATAAAATACATTGCGCAGTACTGATATATTTATAAGTGTATCATATCAGTGTAAATGTGTATTTTATTTTTTATTATGTCAGAATGTATTAGTTTGTATAGTTATAACTCGTGTATCTTGCTCGTCCCTTGTTAAAGGTGAAAAATTGGGAGAGAGGCTTTGCTAGTAGCCCCCGTGTTGCTTTACAAGGCAACGTTAAAAATATTCACTCACTCACTCGATGCTATGCTTTATCGTGATCAGAAATTCGAAAATGTATGAGTTAAACTTTGTTGCCGTTTAATTATGCAATAATTATTATTAACTTATTGGGGAATTGCACCCACAGATGGTGAGTACACATTTCTGATGACGATGTTTACACCTGAACTAGCTCTCTGCTCTCCACATCCACGCCATATCAGATTTAATGTGCATCTACTTCCTTTCCGGAGAACTTTTAGTGGAATCTGAAGCATTATTGCTTACAAGCTGGATGTTTTTTGCTAAGCTTTTGAATAAATTGCTGTTTTGCTTTACTTTATAACACATTAACAGGTGCTGCAGCGAATGTCGTTGTTTCAAACTGAAATTAAAAAAAAAAATAAATAAATACAAGGACACAATACTTGAATTGATGGATTTAAATATGTATGTTTGGTTTGTGTGTGTGTGTGTGGTTTGTGAATTAAAAGCTGCTCTGGAGTTCAAATGTTTAAAGTTCTAAACTTTCTCGCGTAGATGTACCCCTTGGCCATAAAAATTTTCCTTAAGTACACATCTCAGCCATAACTAAAAGTTCCAAAGAACCACCTCATTCCATCACAAATAACGGTTCCTCTCTTCTTCAGTAGCGTATTGATTATTCTTCCTATGTAGATTCGAAATGAAGACTTACGTCTGTGGCTATTAAAATGACTGGGAATCCTTGCTGGGGAACGACCTTTTCTTTATGATCGGGACGTCCTAAGAAAAAATTCCTAAATACCTTCCCGGCCATTTAAGCTGAGGATCCGATTTTATTTATTTCTACTGTATCAAAAGAACAAGAATATTTTTCAGGGGAAACTATTTTAATTTTGTTCTTTCGAAGAAAAATAAGTTGTTCGAAGTGCATTCGGAAATTTCGGACTATTATACTTGCATGTCAAAATCCTTTACACAAGAAAAAATACATTTTATGCAAACTCGGTATTATAATTACAAGGGGCCCCGGTAGCTGAGGGGCCATGGAAACAAATTTCTGACCTTCGTATTTGACCCCAGTCACGTGTTCGAATCCTGATTCACCTGCAGTAGGTCAGTGCTCAGGGTCGCAAATTCATGCCCTGCATTGTTTCTGTAGAATCGTATGTTCAAGTCCCAGTACAACTAAAGCTCCGTCTTCCTGAGGGACTGGTACACGTTGGATCTGCCAAGGTTCAAAGTCCTCACGTTACGAGAGAAGTTTGGAGAGTGAGGTATCAGTTTAGGTGTCATCCGTGGTTTTAAGTCCTAGGGTCCATTGCCAATAGTTCTCATGTTTCGAAGTGCGACGTCATTTCAATTTTGTGATCAGAGTGCACAATCCTTGGATGGATTTTCGCTAAGTTCATATATACTTGCAAGACACGTATGTACTTCCGCTTGTAAAATAAGCATCCTTTATTTTCATGCACAACTCTTCCTTAATTTTTAAACACTTTAAAATTTATTTACTTTCCTGACGCTTCTATTTCATAAAGTTGCGATCATGTGATGGAATAAGTTAATATTGCCTTGAAAAATCTTATCACTGAAGGTAATAAGATTTTTATAAAATAAAACACATATTGAATTATATCGAGTAATAGCTACTTGAATGGAGTCTTCCTGTATGGAGAGAAATTGGTGTGGTCTGACAAAGCAGAGAACTTAATGAGATCTTATTAAGGACAGAAAAATTAGTGGCTTACTATTAGATTAGTATTAAGTTAATAAGAGGGCTTCTAGCGTAATATAATTCCCCATTCTTCATTTTGTTAATGTGAAAAGCTGTGCAGTCTCTTTACACATTTTTATCAGCTTGCTGCAAACAAGTTCATTATAATATTATCATAAATACTTCGGGAAAATTTATTTTCTCAGCCGTAAGCCGGCTGGAGTCGAGAGCTTAGGATTCTTAAAATATTTACCTTCATAGCAGTGTTCGGAGTTTATTACAGTGTAGCATAAATATATTTCTTTATAATAAAAAAAAATTACGTTTTTTATTTTAACGATTATGTCGTTATTTACACTGGTGTTCAAAATTAAGAGAATTTTCAGATTTGGTCGATTATCTCTAGAATTACTGGGCAGATTTTAATGAAATTCGGTTTGTACATGGAGTTGATATAATACAAAAAATGACAATTGATGAGTTTTTGTATAAAGACGGGAAAAAAACGAATGACTTGCTTATTGCGAGATTTCCATTGAGAGATTTTTATACCTACAGACTTGAACTTTAGCACGCATGTTTCTTTTGTTGAGTAGAGATCCTTTAAAATGTATTGAACGAATATTGCACGAAATTTGAGAAAATATACTCCAGAGGGATTTTCGTAGCGTATTACACAAAAACTCCCGCTTTTGAACTATTAGACCTAAAGACTTGAAATTTGACGAAGAAATTTCTTTTGTTTAGTAGAGATAAGTTAACAACGGTTTCGATGAATAACGACTTCCAAGGAAGTTTAAAGGGGTTACGGGGGATGTTATTGATGGGAAAAGTTCCCGTTTGGGAATTATTAAATCTAAAGACTTGAATTTTGGCTAGTATATTCCTTTTTTAGTAAAGATCCACTAACAATGGTTTTTGTTAAAATCGAATTTCAAGAAAATTGAGGGAGGTTGGATTATATGAGAGGTTATTAATGAAAAAATTCCGTTGCTGAACTATTAGACTTATGTTAACCAGATTTCAAGCTAATATTTGTTTTGTCTAGTAGAGATCCACTAATAATGGATTTTGTGGAAATCGTCTCTGCGAGTTAAAATATACTTGGAAATAAATAACGTATAAGCAATTACTTATAAACAATATAGTCATAAAACATCATAAAATACCCAATGAAGAAGGCGACTAATGGCAAAATAACATCATAAAGCAGACGTGAAAAAAGTGTGAGAAAATTTTTAAAATATATAACTGTTTTCTATTGAAGTTGCTCTTGTCAAAAATATTAAGAAAAAAAAAATTATCTTTCCTTTAAATTAGTAAGAATCATAAATATTTCGTTACAATTCTTTCATTACATGGATCCATTTAATTTCAGCCATTTTGTATTTGTTTCTGAAAAAGACTGCGATTATGATATGTAGGTATATGAAATGAATATCAATTCTAATACTCTGATAATGCTATGCTTCTCTTCTTTGTTTATTCAGTTCCTACTATTCTCTCTTTCTCTTTCTATATTTATTTATTTATATATTTATCTTGTTCAAATTTTCCATCTTAATAAAATACCTTCTATTCATTCAATCAAGTTCAAATAAATTTTCTAAAACTTGAAGTGGATGACACTTGATATTAATACAGTTTTTTCAGCTATTAATTAATTAAATTAAATTTAATTAATTATACTGGTTTCTGATGCCATCTTAGATTCGTCTCTATTGTTGTAACAATGTAACTGTTAAAACAATGACCAAAGTTGACGTTGAAAACCGATTTTTCAGCCAAATTAACCAAACCGGGTGTGCATTGTTACAACAATGCAGACAAACCATGCTCTTTTTATCAATTCTTACTATTAGTTCAATCTCGGATATATTTATTTATATATATATATCCTATTCCAATTTTCAATCGTTAATAAAATAATTTCTAATCCATTCAAAGTAGGAATTGACTTAGTTTTTTTATATATATTACTTGTTTTTAACTGTCACTCACAAATGGAAATCCTAACACTAGATATTAAATGAAAAGCTAATTATCACAGAAAAGCTGAATATTTTTTTTCCTTTTGGAGAGAAAATAATAAATAAAATAGAATTTCTTCAGACAGAGTTGAGAAACATAAATCATAAGATTGTAAAGCTCTTTTCATCGCTGCTGTGATTAAAAAAATACATTGGAAGAGTGTAAAAAATTGTTTCTTCTGCAAACAAAATCTCTTAACAAGAAAGTTTTTTTTTTTTTTAAAAAAAAAAAGAAACAAATTCCCATTAGGAAAAAGTTACAAAGAAGGTTTATAAAAGCAACAAACTCGCATTTGCATAGCGGAAAAGAAACCGTTTGGAGTACATTTTTAATCGGATGAAAAACCGCACACACAACAGAGTGAGTAAGTATTCCAATTTGTTTAAAAGCAGGATGGATCCTGCATTCTTCCGGACCAATCAAGGATGCGAATCACGTCCTTGGCATTATTTCCAACCGCAAGAAAACGCCGCGTCTCTCCGTAGCAGAATAAAAAAAAATCAAACAAACTGTTAGTTCGGAAAAGTTTTTGGATGCCGTTGCTTGTTTTTGCTCGAGAAATTGAAAGTCCCGGGATCATCTTTTTTGTTTCTTCCCCTTCCCTCGATTCGATTTTCTCCCTGAATGTCAGAGTGGAACTGCCAAGCCTCGGCTAAATCCGTCTTTGTTTTTATCCAACTCTTAGTGACCAAAGGTTGGCAACGAGCCCGCAGAGTCGTCTGCTCGCTTTTCGACAGCTTCACGCTTTCTTGATTCTCAGTCCATCGC
>BMAV01001945.1:98656-110127 GCA_019973955.1 Trichonephila inaurata madagascariensis | reverse complement strand
TTAAGTCATGTATTTTAATTTTAAAGTTTGAAAAAGAAGATACTTCCAAACCCAAAGACTCATAGATTTTAAAAAGTACTGGTCTTTCTCTCTCTGTTACTCCTGCTCATTTCATTCTAATCGAAAATTCTCGAGATTTTCTTTATTTTATAAAGCTATATTTCGACACTGAATAGAAAAGACGTGATATATTGTGTTATTACATATTTCGTACGTGTAGAAATAAAATATGCATTAAAGTGAATAATTCATTGCAATACATATATCTCAAGAAAGTCTAGAAAGAACTTATTATATTTATTACACATTAGGCCAGTATATATATTTCCTAAAGATTTTGAGCAAGTCTCATCTTGAAATAGATATTTCAGTTAAAACTATTCCCCAAATGCCATATAATAAAAAAGTGCATTATATGTAAAAACTTATTTATAATATAAACGCTGCACTATAAAATATTATTGTACCACAAACAATTATATTTATTGCAAATACAGTTATAACAATTGAGTCATAACTATTATATTTTCCACGCGATGTATTTAAGAATCTTTCATGCGCCAATTTCCTAAATTTGAATTAATGTAATCAGGTGAGATTATTTAAAATTGAAGGTATACATAGTATTTTTCTTATCACTGAAAATGAAATAGATGGTAAAGTTTTTGAAGTTTCCTAAAGCTTATGAATTTCTTATAGTAAGAGAAACATTTTGTCAAGGCAGAGATCTCTAAGCACCGGTGTATGTATGAGTACTGCAAAATACTCAGACATACTCATTGGCTATTCAAAGATACTATGTGAAAGGATTTTAAAAAAAAAATTATGTTGCTTTTTATGCACAATAATTTCCTAAAGTACTGGTGGAAAAGAAATTAAACGAAAAATGCAAGCCAGGATTTTAAAAATTTTCATCAATTCTTTTTAACTCAAACTAGGTTAAAATGTTTAAAATATTAGAGCTTCAAGCAATAGGAACTACATTTCATCCCCTAAGTGATCGCGTTACCCTGTTGGTCAAGGTCACCGACTTGTGGCCGGCAGGTCATGACTTTAATCCCAGTACCCCTGAAGACCCGCCATATAGAAGAAGCTGGGGCATACTAAATAAATCGAAGCTAATACGTCATTCCATTAATGTGGTATGAAAGTTTAAAGAAGGGGGTACCAGCTCAGCCGTGTCTTCGTCATTTAACCATGCTTTAAGATTCAGAGGTTCGTCGCAAATAAATCTCGTGCACCTATATATTGCGACGTAAATATAACTCTCTCTCTCTCTCTCTATCTCTCTACCCTACCATTAAGGATTTATATTTTACGAGACAGAGTTGTTTTAAGTAGCATTTGAAATGTTTTTTTTTATAACTCATCCGTTTCATATTCATCATTTTTTTAAAAATTTACTTTCGCTATTATGATTACAATGCATTACTTCAGGAGCTTGCTCATTCCTACAGTAGATATGGTAGATCCAATGTATTTTTCTTATAATCTGCTTAATTACATTTATAAACTAAAATAATTTGTAGAACACAGCAATCAAAACCCCTAAGTGGTTCACAGGGGGAAATGTAGTCTGTTCATGGGAAATATTTTGGAACAAAGGTGGTCATGTGGGGATTCAATTCAAAACAAAAATACCTTAAAATTGTAAAAAAAATATCACTCCCAAAAAGAAGGAAATGTGTGGCAAATACATTTTAGTTCCCATAATGACTCAAATAGGAGGATACTCTCAAAGCATTTATAACAAATAAACTGTGTTCCCAGAATAAATGATTTCGCGACCGTGGGATGATTTTGTGCCCTGCGCGTCCACTCCCGAGTGAAGGGAACAAATGTTTTATGTTATTTCTTATACGCAAGTCTGTAATGGATATACAGAAATAAACGTTTACTTCTTAATGGGCTGTCAAGATTAATCAATATTGCTGTCGTATTATATTCTCAGAATGTTCCCATAGTCACTGTGAAGTTAAAATCGAAGGACAGATGCTCCCAAGGACTTTTCCTATTTTTAAACAAGAAAGAATCTTCATTTAATGAGATGTAAGATGTTTTCGCTTTGTATAAATTAATTGAGCGTTAAGAAGAATTATATTTCGTTAAGTCTAACGTCTATAATCATAAAATAAATATGGGACACGTTTTATTCTTCACCATGATGCCATTCTCGCTAAAGTTGCATCACCTTAGACATGAATTACTGGATACGGAGGTTTAAGTCCCCATCGCATATCGCCGTCTAGTTTCGGTTGAATATCCTGAAGGTAATGGTGTTTGCTCACACTGAAATAATCATATTCGTGCTTCTCGGATGTTTAAATTCTGCCATTAGATTGTAATATGGATATTGACCCCATCATACATATATTGCGTTATATTATAAGGGGATAATAAATTCAGTTTTTTTTAACTTGTATCAGGTGGATTTAATAATCCAAGAGTTTTAAAGTAAATAAAAACGTCATTCTATTTAACGGAAAATTCATGTTAGTATTTTTATTGGCTGGTTTTTTTTACAAGTTTAATATAATGTTTAATTAAAATTTTCGTGGATTTTTGAGACTCGATTTATTATTAACTTATACAGTAGCTGTCTCCAAGCCCCTTTATCATTCGGAAAGCCACAAAGTTCTTCACTACTTCTACTTTGAGAGAAAGATTTAGGTCACATACTCGCTATTGGTGTATAAAATACACAATCAATAAAGGAAAACAGATATTTTGATTAAGAAAGCTGTGATTGTTTGAGGAACACAACTATTTTACGAACATTTAGGAAATGAATTCAACCTCTAAGTATTATGCATGTGAATTCTGTAAAATGCAATTTAAAATGAAAACGAATTTTAACAATCATTTAAAAATTCATGTAAAAATTGAAATCCCTACCAAAGTGCATGACAATACTTCTGCTGAGACTAAAGACATAAAGTCACCTTCACGTGATTTTAACAAAGAAAAAAATCCTAAGTGTCAAATGTGCAACAAGACTTTCTCAAAAAAGGGAAATTTACAAAGGCATTTGTAGCTACATTCTGAAGGAAAGATCCACAAGTGCAAGGTATGTGATAAATCCTTTAATTCACTCAGTACTTTGAAACGACATGAACACGTTCATGCTCAGAAAAAGTCGTACAGTTGCGAAATTTGCAAATTATTATTCCCATATTTATCAAAAATAAAGGAACATTTACGCACTCATACAAATGAAAAACCCTATTCGTGTTCTGAATGCAATAGATCGTATTCTCGACGTGACATTTTAGATGTACATCTTCTCACTCACAAAAAGGAAACTCCTTATTTTTGTGATATTTGTAAGAAGTTTTTCTGTAAAAGTGGGAACTTAAAATCTCATTTACTCGTTCATACAAAAGAAAAGCCTTTTGCTTGTGAAATTTGCAAAGCGACTTTTTCTCGCATGTTTACTTTAAAAATTCTCATTTGCGTACCCATACAAAAGAAAAGCCTTTTTCTTGTGAATTTTGCAAGAAAACTTTTGCTCAGTCTTTTCATTTAATATCTCTTTTGCGTATCCATACTAAAGAAAAGCCTGATGTTTGTGAAATTTTCAAAAAGACATTCGCTCGTTCTTCTAGTTTAAAAACTCATTTGAACGTCCATCTTCAATAAAATCCAGTTGTTAGTGATGCATTAAACAAGATTTTTTTCCTTCACTTTTTACTTAAAAGACACATATTTACATTTTCAAGCAACATTATGATGTGTTTGAACCTTTTCACTTGATGTTTCGTTTTCAGCAATTGTACATAAATCAATTGTGCTTAGAAGTAAGAAATTTCGATTTTCAGTTTAGTGAACTGAAATAATATTTAATGATATTTGTGATAGGAATTGCTTTTCTTTTATTTTGTATTGTGTATTGCGTATTACATAAACTATATTATCTGTTCTAGTTTCGTTTGTCATCTTTGTTATGCATTTTATTAATCTTGATTTCTTTATTGACTCTTGTAATATGTGAATATTTTTGTTGTTCATGTGTTTGACTAGGAAATAAAATTATTTTTCTTTTTTTTTTTATGGTGCATTATGCATTATGCATATTTCATATTTTTCTTTTCTTTTTTTTATGAAATACATAGATTACATTTAACGTAGTCTTATATAATTACCTAAATAGAAAATAAATAATTTAAAAATTAAAACTAAAATTTTTAAATATATTTTAATATTTTTATATAGTTTTTAATATAAAATAATATATCTATAAAAATAAAATTGTCTCTTTGTTGAGTGTTATTTTTTGTAAACCACACATTTTTCATATCTATATATAATAAAAATAAACTTTAGGTTATTATTATTATTTATCTAAAAAAAAACTATTGAATGGTCACACATGAAATTGATTTTACACTTCTCAAAAAATTAACTGAATGTATTAAGTTTTTCCTGATTTAAATTATGCCTACTATAATAGAATACGTCATGTTTTCTGCATTCTATTTATAAGAGATTGGTAAAAATTTTGTTGTGACACTGTAAAGCAACGTGTGAGCTATTGGTGACGCATCTCATAAGTATGAGCCTCGGTCAAGTAACGATGACGGCACTTGAGCTGTTACTCTATTTCTGACCTTCCTCACGAAGACTATGGGAGGACAACATTTCTACAGATTTAACGTGCATCAGTCTCTTTAAGCGGTGGGTCTCCAGCAGCACTAGGGTTTGAACCCACGACAACAGTATTGGTATAGAACAGTGGTCTTCAGTCTGTGCTCCACTTCACCGTGGGGTTCCACGAGACATAATAAAAAAGTCGAAAATCAACTTATAAATGAGTATGCAAAAGGGATTTACATTTTCTATGAAGTTTATATGCCCACAAGAAAATTTAAAGCAAATCCCTTGTATTAAGGTAATGAAAATTTTATATAAAGAAAATAATTTATTGTTATAATAATAATGTATATAAATTCTTGATAAAGAAATTCATTTTATTTGCATAGTGATTCTGTAAGATTTAACAATGGACTAAATTCATGTGACGTCATTTTAGTCACATGATAACTGAGCCACGTGTTTTCAGTCAATCAGGTCATAAATTAATTCGATATCATAAATACATCATAAAAATAATCACGACTTTCCAGCCAATTAGTTCATATGCTTCACTGTTGCCAACTTTTGCTTTTTGCTGAAACTTTCTTTAAAAAAGTACATATTTGTCAACGATATAATAATGCACTTAATTTTGAAAAAATCGTATAATGTAAGTATTTTTTTTTAAATTTTGAAAACTGTTTGAAGAATTTTAACACGTGAACTCTTTACCCAATCATATAAAATTTTAAATGTTATCTAAACTTTACAAGTTGAATAATTAGTTTGCCAAATTTAATCAATGGGAAACACGTGATTGCCGTTATCATGTGACCATCATGAATTTAGTCCATTACATTTTACAAGATTTCATTTATTTGCATTAAAACACAATAATAAATTCCTATGTATTTGAAAACAATCTTAATAACATCAGTTTAAATAATTCCGATACTGTATGTATAATTAAGTTCTTCAATATTTTCTAGAAATCAGAGGGTAACTAATAATTTTTTCTATATTTGTATGTTTAGAATTTTGGAATCATGAGAGATTTTCCAAATTTTACAGTATTTATAAACTTTTTAAAATCTATATCTCAAATATTAATTCAATCTTATGTTGTAAAATTTGAATAATAATTCAAATCCAAACGAATATTTTTTTTTAAATTTTTTTTTTTGCTGTTGGTACTACGCGCGCGCAAGAATGCATTCAAATTATCTGAATTTATAGTATGGAACTAAGATTGAAACTCGTATAGCTCCGAAATGTTCCATAGTTTATACTTCTACGAGGAGTATCTTCGCAAAACTTTCATTCGTTAAGTTAAAACGCAGTTCCAACAACCTCAATAACTGTGTGTGATCACTACAATTTTAGTTTTTCTTCTAACAGATAGGGAAAAAAATCTTTGAAATAAATGATTGAAATTGAGTTGGTTCGTGTACAGTCCCTTAAATTTATATAGAATATTTGAATGAGATTTTTTTTAAAAAAAGAGAGAACGTAATTAAATATAACAAATAGGAATAATGTTCCCCTAAGTTTAAAGTACATGAAAGCGATGTACAAAAAGAACAAAAATGTATCAAAAACATATATTTACGAGCGCTATTTTTTAAGTAAGGTCAGTTGACACGAAAAGTTCCCTAGTTCACTCTTACGCCGCAACGAGCCTCTGCATCTCTGACCAGCATTCTTTTGCGAACACACTAGTGCCATTTCCAGCTCTTTAGCAGTCATGCAAGCTTTGCTGATCGTCCTGAAAATGTTTAAGGTGATTGAATCGCCCTCCAAGTTTGGGATAATGTCTGTTATCCGTTTTTTGACTGCGAGAAACATAACCACTGCAGACATTCATCGCCAGACAACAGAAATTTAGGGCACAGAAGTAATGAGTGACAGCAAAGTTAGAAAAATGGGTCAAGAAGTTTTAAAGACAGGCGAAAAAACGCCTATGACGAAGAATGCTCATAGCGGCCTTCTGTAATTCATTACGAAGAAGTGGATGACAAGTTGAATCGAATTTTTACTGGAGATTAAACATGGAAATCCCATATCACCTCGGAATCAAAGCAACAGTCAATGGAATAGCGATACACATCATCTCCCGTCAAGTTTAAAGGCACACAAACGGTGTCAAAGCGCAAGATTATGGCAACAGTGTTATGAGAGCGGCGCGGTTTTTTGCTGGTGGATTTTATGCCACAAGGAGAAACGATCAACTCAGGGGCTTACTGCGCAACTCTACGGAAGCTCTGGAAAGCATTGCAAAACAAACGGCTCGGTATGCTGTCAAAAGGTGTTTTGCGCCTCCACAATAGTGCAAGGCCTCTCAATTCTCGAACGACTCGGGGCTTCATCGAATATTTGGCTGGGAGGTTTTGGACCATGCATCATACAGCCTTGACCTTGATTCCAGCGATTTACACATTTTCCGGTACCTCAAACACAGTCTAGGTGGAGAAGCGCTTCAGTGACAAAGAAAAAGTGAAAGCGGGCGTGAACTATTGACTGTCCGACCAGGAGGCAGACTTCTTTCAAGATGGTTATTAAAACTTACATCTAAGGTATAACAAATGCATTAATAAACTCGGCAACTATGTAGAAAAATAGGAAAAAGTATGCACAATCTTAAAATAAAGGCTTTTTGAAACAAAATATTGCCGTTAGTTTTTTAAAGACAAACGGACCTTACATAAAAAAACAGCCCTCATATGTTGTAATTAATAACACAAATATACTTTTATTCCAACTGCATATTTGAGAATTTTATACGCGTGTCATCTTCAAACGAAAAATATAAAAAAATCATCTTTAATTGATTCATTCAGTTTAAAATTACTTATGGCGGATTTGTTCCAATGATAGTGGAATTTTTCTACAAGTTTTGACATTGTTAGGAGTTTCAACTTTTAAATTTAAATCGGGAGCAGGCCCACACTCTATACTAACGTGATTGGTGACTGAGGGTGGTGATTGAGTCACCCAATCCTTTTTTTATATATATATATTTTTTACACGATAGCAATCGTAATTCCATAAAATAATTTAATTAAGAGAAAGTACACTTATGCACTTTTAAGTGCTCACAGGAATCTTAACAGATATCCGTGCACTCGAAAAAGACATCCTTCTTCAAACGAATGTAACTTAGCAATAAAGCGAAACAATAATTCGAAATGTTTGCCACAAGATAATCATATATATATACATTATTTCTAAAAATTTCAGAGAATTTGAGAAGAAATTTTAAAAAGTTATAAAGAAATAAAAATTGGACAAGTTTCAAAAATATGAAAATTAATATTTTACCTCTCGTAGGATTCTAAAGTTCAAAACTGATCAAAATGTAAAAAAATTAATATTACTTGGTATGAAAATGTTCACTTGTGAAGTTATACTCAGTTTTAAGAAATTTAGAGAAAACAAAATACTTTTTAAATAAAATTATAACGATAATTTTAAAATTTTAAGAAAAAATTAATTAAAATTAAAATAAAAAAGATTATATTAAATGTTTTTTGAAAATTGATGTATAAGTTATGAAGAGCCTTATTATGAACACGTGTATAAAATTTCAAATTGATACCATAAAAAGTTTCTGAGAAATCCTGCGCAGAAGCTAACATTTTTTGTTTTGCGAAAAATGAAGTTAAAAAGATAAAGAGATTGGGTTTTCGTTTAAGTTTCACTACTTATTTCTCAATAACATCGGAAGTTTTCATAGTATCAACACAATTTTGGTACAAAAATGCTCAGAAGTATTGAAGCTGTAACATATATATTTTTAAAAAATTGAAAAATTTGCAATTTAAGAGTCTTATGAGCCCTTAAGGACTTTTAAATTTTTCTTTGATTTGAGAAAAAATATCAATGAAATTGAACCATGAAGTTTCAAGTGTAGGTCACACATACACACACACACAAAAAAAGGACTAAAATAACAGCCATAGTCCCCCAACATTACAGGAATGTTCTTTGCAGGTAAAACTGCCATACGTTGCTCACGTTAATGCAGTTTTATTGTTCTTTGATGATCGGCAAATATCATGGTGAACTTTTCCTAACTTTTGCCTTTTTGACAGGGAAATGTGTGTCTTGTGCTTAACATAAGGTACCCTTTTCATATTGATGGAGTTCTTGGGGAAGTATTTGGAAATTTTTATTTCAACTCGAACGTTTCACGTTCATCACTTTGCTTCAATTTACTTTCGTTATCTAGATAAATATGCATTATTTTAGCAGGTGCTTCCCTTGTTTGATCTGTTTCAACTTCTTTCAGTATAGATCGTATTGATTGATCGAATTGATTGTATACCTACACACACACACACACACACACAATCACACAAGATCGTACAATTAGATACCATTTTCTAGGTTATTTATATTCCAGGGCGGACTCTGTGCCCCACGCGCTTGACTCCGAGTTAAGGAAATAAATGTCTTGCGTAGCTATTTAGACGCAAGTCTGTAAATCATACAGAAATCAACATTTACTTCTTAAAAGGCCTTTAAGATAAATCAATATGAAATTCCATCCAAACAATGAAATAAATGTTACTAAAGCAAATATGTCTACTTAACATTATATTTTCAGTAAGTTCCCATAGCAGCTGTGAAATTAAAATCGAATGAGAAATGTTCTTCAAGACTTTTTCTTTTTTTAAACAAGAAAATATCTTCATTAAACGAGTGCTAAGAATTTTCCGCTTTATATAATTTCATCTAATATTGACTAGAATTATATTTCCTTTTTTCTAACAGCCGTAATCAGAAAATAAATATAGGTCACGTTTTCTTTTTCACCATGATTTCATTCGCAAAATTTACAGTATATTATACATGGATCAGCGTTTACCGAGGTTTCACATCACACGCATGTTCCTCTCCAGTTTCAGTTGATTATCCTGCAGGTAATGGTGTTTGCCTTTTCACTCTCAAATAACCGTTTTCGTGCATCTGAGATGTAAATGTGCACCTTGGAGTGTAATTCAGATGTTGACCCTGTCATACATATGTTACTTTATATTAAGAAAGAAAAATTAATGCATTTACTTAAACTTGGATAAGGTGGATTTAACAAGCGAAGAAACTGAAATGAATAAGTAATTCTTTATAAATCCGCATAAATTCTTACAATACGTTCATCTAATTTTTAAACTTTAAGTCTCACTCAATTACACATACTCGATTTTAGGTTGAGTAATACCTAAGTAATTTCTAAGCCAATGAATCATTTTTAAAGCCACCAAAGTTCTTCAATACTTCTACTTTGAGTGAAAGACTTTGGTCATAAACTCAATTTCGATAACACATTGTCAAGTAAAAAAAATCAAGAACTTTCATTAAGAAATTTGTGCTTGGTTCTCAAATACACCTATTTTACCAGCATATTAACAATGAATTCAACCTCTAAGTATTATGTGTGCAAATTCTGTAGCAAGCAATTTAAAGGGAAGGCGAGTTTAAACAATCATTTAAAAACTCATATAGAAGTTGAATATCCTATTAAAGTGCATGGGGTACTTCTGCTGAGACGAAAGGCATGAAGTCACTTTCACGTGATTCGAATAAAGAAAAAAATCCAAAGTGTCAAGTTTGCAACAAGACTTTCTCGACGAATAGCAATTTACAAAGGCATTTGAAGCTTCATCCTAAAGAAAAGATTTACAACTGCAACGTGTGTGAAACATCCTTTAATTCGAGGAACGCTTTGGAAAGGCATGAAAGAGTTCATACTCAGAAAAAGTCGTACAGTTGCGAAATTTGCAAACAATTATTCCCGTACTTATCAACATTGAAAATACATTTACGAACTCATACAAATGAGAAACCGTATTCATGTTCTGAATGCAATAAATCGTATTCTCGACGTGACGTTTTAAATATGCATCTTCTCACTCACGAAAAGGAAAACCCGTATTTTTGTGAGATCTGTAGAAAATATTTCTCTAATAGCGGGAACTTAAAAATTCACTTAAGACTTCATACTTCAGAAAGGCCTTTTGCTTGTGAAATTTGCAGGAAGACTTTCACTCGAAGTCATCATTTAAAATATCATTTGCGCGTTCATACAGAAGAAAAGCCTTATACTTGTGACATTTGCATGAAGGCTTTCTCAACAAGTAGTATTTTAAGAAAACATGTACGCATTCATACAAAATAAAAGCCTTTTGTTTGTGAAATTTGCTCGAAGAGTTTCTCTCGTAGTTTTAGTTTTAGAAGGCATTTCCATATTCATAACAGATAAAATATTTATATGTGAGGAAGCGATTTTATTTATTGCCTACTGTTTGTACATCCTGAAATTTGAAGAAGGATCGAATTTTGAATTTATAAGAAACAGACGAAATTTCCTTAATTATTTCGGAATAGGATTCGATTCTGTTTTATTCCGATTCTTTTTTCTGAAAAAAAAAATCAAATGTCTTATCATCAAAAGTATTAAGTATGTTTAAAATCAAAAGTATGTGATATATGTCTGTACTCTTCTTTCTTAAATGCCTGTAATAATTTTGATTTTTGTTGATTGCAATATGCTGAATTTTGTGTAAATATTTTTTTTATTCACTTGTTTGACTACGAAATAAAAGGAAATTTCTGTTACCTCTATTTTTTGCGAGATACAGTACACTTAAAACCTCTTGACAAGTTAACGTAGAATAATGTGAATGCATTATTTTTTGTATTCTATTAAAGGAACTATTTTTTTTCTTTATTTTTTATATTAGAAGCGAAATTTTTACATATGTTTAAGCCATTTTACTTAGTTCTGTTTAAGGTGTAATGTAGAATTTAAGGATAAGATACCTTGTTTATTTCATTTTATTTATAATAATTAAAACAAATATATATATATATATATATATATATATATATATATATATATA
>BMAV01001945.1:88294-98556 GCA_019973955.1 Trichonephila inaurata madagascariensis | reverse complement strand
CAGAAGTGCCTAGAAATTTGTGGCAATTATTTTAAAACAATTTACGTAATTTTGAAAATTTGAGTATTATTGCAATCATTGAGTGCGTTTAGGAAACGGAGGCCGTTCCTAAAAATTATGATATTTGTTTACGATATAAATATATGCAATTTGCAATAAATGAGTGTTTTTTTTTACATTTAACAATATAGATAAAATTCATCATTAAAATTCTAATAATTCAGAAATGCACCCCATTAGTTATACTTAACATAAGTCGTAAAATTCAGATAAATTTAAAAATTTCGTAATTTTTTAATAATTCTTGTTTCAATTGATGTTCCTTCAATCTAGTTAAACTGTTTGAATAGTCTAATTTTGTGAATGACAAAGAAATTTCACGCAAAGATTAAACTTACATTCTCGAATTCAATGTATGCTTTCAACGGAAGCTTTGGCTGGATCATTAATATTAGAGATAAAGTTGCAATTAAAAGTACAACTAATGAAACAATCATATTTTGAGGGTAATGTTTAATTTTTGATACTTGTAACTTAAGTGTTTTGGAAACATTAAATCTTCACTTTTGATATTAAAAAATGGTTAATTTGTTCTTATAAAATTTCAAAACACAATGTATCAAATAATACATAAAGTTTACTGTTTGTATAACACGGAGAATGGTGGTTATACTGATATAATTTTTTACCATTTTTTCTGTTTTCAGTTGCACCCAAATTCATTGAATACTTAAATAATGAGAATGAAAAAGATTTTCAAAAATTTCATATTCATTTATCATGAAATAGTCAGCGAAGCAGGTGGGGAATGGCTTGTTAATTACATTCCTTTTCTGTCTAATTTGCTATTCTCTTCCCACTGTTTAGCCGTAGTCTCGCTCTACGGAAGGTCAGTTGTTTTTTTCATCGCATCTTTTACGCACATACGAATTAACTTTTATGTAGCTTCAACTAAACTATTTTCTATTTTTTAAACTAATTATGAAGGTTGGTAAAGTTTAAACTTAACTAGGCATCTCGTAATTTTTATTTATGGGCCGTGGTTTGAAAATGCAAATTATTTTAGTGAGCGTTCTGTTTACTCATTGTCATGGACATTACTTTAGCAGGAAATTCATTGCAAGACGATTTGTCTTCATGACTCAATACGAGATTTAATCAGTAGTTTGTACACAAACGCAAAAGATGCCAGACTGATATTATACCCTTTGATTCTATGAAAGATTGTTTGAGTCATATATTGACTACTTCGGATTTAAAACTTTAAATTTTGTGCTTAAATTTGAATAGCTGTAGAAAAATAAATGCAATCCTTTCATTTTTTCTTTTTTTTTTAAATAATGTTATTGAACGAATAAAAATTGAATTTCGTTAATTTTATTTCTTTTATAATGCTAAATTTTAACACCTTGACAACTTTTTACTTGAGTTTGTTGCTATGTAGAAATAAAATGTACGCAAAAGTTTATCCTACTTTTGGCGACACAAATTTATGCATCTGTAATGACAGACATGTCACACACACAGATACTTATGGCACATGTTAACATTATACAAAGCTTCCCTCGTGAATTATTTTGACCACACTCAAATTTATTCCCCAAATTTCAAGTAATACAAAAATTCATAATATATAAAAATTGTTTGAAGAAAATACCTTTTAGCGATATAAATTATTGGTGTATCAGAGTAAATTTATAATTAATTACCTATTTCAGAGAAATTTTTCCGTTGGTCATTCTTCAAGGAATTATCTCACAATATGAAGACTTATACTTAAAAGTCAAGATATTCATTATGTGTTTTTCCTCCCTAAAAGTAGAAATAAGTCTACACGTTACGGAAATTTTTGGAAAGTTAATTTATGTTTTTTTAAGAGAATTGATGTAGACGCATAGCAATTTAAGAGATTAAGCAGGAGGCATACAGATAAATGAACACTTAATATGGACTCTCCATATTTTAGCTATTTATATATAATATCTTATGTTTGGATTTGTAACTCGAGATGTATTGGTGATCAAACCATCTTTAAGTTATGCACACAACACGTAATGGCATATTCTAATTCACACAGAGAACAATGATTATGTATTAATATTCTGTAGATGATCAGATTGAGGTAAAACAGGTTCGGGCCACGTCATTTGAATAATATTCACTTAAAGGTGCTAAGATATATATGGTGAGTCAAATTTGAATAAAATAGATTTATAATTCCGTTATATGTTGTTTTTTAAAAAGGACGTGTTATTCTATTTAATGCATAAAATCAAGATCAGATGTACCAGTACTTCATGAATTCTTTTAAATGGATTTTTTTTTTTTTAAAAAAGAATTATATCTTAAATATTTGCTCGAGTTAATCAATGACAAATTGGATTTTATATAAATTAATACGGCAGCTATCTCGCAGCCACTTCATCACATTCAGAGAGCTTAAAACAGATGATAACTACATCTACTTTGAATGAAACTTTGGTAATCAACTAGTGTTTTAAGATTACACGGTACCCTTTTTTAAAAAAAATTTTTCGAGACAGTTACAGTAAAAATAATTGATGCTTTATATTTAGATTATATTATTAAGCTGATTCTATAAGTAAAAAGTCAGTTTGACCAGCCTTTATTTTAAAATTTTAAAAAATTAGGAATTTTTGAAGTGTTTTAAAACTTTTATAAAATACTCAATTTTTAAAATTTTCTAGTCATTTTAAGTTATTAATGTTTCTTAGGTTATTACAAACAGAAGTTAGTATGGATTTGAAAATCTATTTCAATGTTGATTCTTAATAACTATTTTTCTTGAAAAACCTTGAAAAAACACGAAACATTTTAAGATATCAACTTAAACATACTTTAGAAAAATAATTAACAGATCTCAGAGATAAATTTAACTAAATGTAATAGAAATGTATGTAACATACGTTTGTGAGTTACATACAAAAAATTTCAAGATTCTATTTTGAACAAGAAAAAAGCCTTAGTGTTTGGAAAACACTTATACCTTCAAAGTGTAAAATCTGATAAAAACGCATTTAAAGTTTGTAAAGTTATAAAACAAAATTTTTTATAATGTCCGTAAAGCTCTAATTTTTTAATATGTTATTTTCTAATGTTTGTTCTGCACTAAAACACTATTTTTTATTAAATATGACTGAAAATTAAATTTTCAATTCAAAATATATTTTTGTATAATATCGATAGCATTTGTTAAGACGTCAGTTTATTTAGCTTTATCTTAGCTTTAGCTTATCTAACATTTTCACAAAAGCTTTGAAATACGAAGCACTTATGTACAAAAAAATAAAGATACTAACTTAAGCTAAAAATAGTCTGGTTTGTGCTCATAAAATTTAATTTTTTTCAGTTTAATATAGGGGCAGTTTAGGAAGTTTTATCTCTTGTCGTACGGCTTTAAAATACTAAAATATAATAATACAATATGTTTAGTATAATGTAGTTGGGTACATGAAGGAAATATTGAGTTATATCTGCAACATTTGAATTCAGAATACTTGTATTTGGAAGTCTAATTGCAGAATAAGCCGAGGACTGATTTTTAGATACATCATTTTCAGAAGTATTCCATCTCTTCGAAATATTGTTTCTAACAGAAACCTGAGAACGCATTTGTCATGGCATTTTCTATACAGGAATATATTAATGATAAAGCTTTTAATTTATATAAACTATTTTTAAAGCAAAAATTGGCCATGAAATTAATCTTAATTAATTAAATAGGTGATCTCAAAAATCTCAAAACATAATCAAGCAAAAATGATTTTAGTAAAGAAAATTGGAATTAATAACCATTTAAAACTAAAATCTCAAAAATAGTTTTAATCAATTCAGTTTAAGTGTAGAAAAATGCTTTACAATGAAACTGAAACAAAAACTATAGCTCATAAATCTTTAAATATCTTAAAAACTAATTTGCTAACAGATCTGAAATTTCGTGGAACACTTCTCGATGATATGGCCCACCAGAAAACGCACAAAAAAATTCGTTAAAAATGAATTTTTTTGTTTACTATGTAGCCTTAATGCTGGCACACGTAGTCAAGCAAAGTAAAATTCTTAAGACATCGCATTAAGAAACCATTTACTGTTTATGGAATACACCAACTTTTTAAGCATCTCAACATGGATATTAGTGGTAAGTTTTATATCTGCAATATCCTTCGAAAACAATTTTTGCACGAGACGAATTTCAACAATCCTATAAAAGTGCATGCAGAAAAAGAGCTTCCTATCGAAGTATATGACACGAAATTTTCTGAGGAAAAGACATGGAGGTATCTTAACATGATTCTGAAGAGAAATAATATAAAAAATGTCAAGTTTGATTTTAAAACTTTTTTAAAGAAAATAAATTTAAAGATGCATTTAAACTTCAGGTTATGCATGGGAATGCAAATTTTAAAAAAAAAAAACTTTCATTTTTCGATGCATAACCTGATGTGACATGAACGCATCCATTCAAAGAAAAGTCATAGCGTTGTCAAATTTGCAAATCATTATTCAAATACTTTTCTGGTTTGCAAAAACATTTATCTTCTCATACAAATGAAAAACCCTATTCGTGCTTTGAATGCAATAAGGTCTTTTCTAGCCTTACTATTTAAATACTCATCTTAATACTCATACAAAGGAAAACCATTATTTTTGGCAAATTTGTAAAAAAAGATTCTGAACAAGTTGTAATTTGAACATTCTTTTGCGTGTTCACACTAAAGAAAAGACTTTTACTTGTGAATTTTGTTATAGAACGTTTTCACAAAATAGTAATCGAAAGACACTTTTTTGCTTACTCACAGAACGGAAAAAACCTTGGCTTGTGAAATTTGCTAGAAATCTTAAGCTCTATAAGTAATCAGTTAAAAACTCTTTTGCGTATCGATACTAAAGAAAAGTCTTTTGCTTTTTAAATTTGTAAGAAGAGTTTAACTCAAACTTCTCTTTCAAAAACACACATTTATGTTTATATAAAAGAAAAGCATTTTGCCCATGAAGTTTTGCCCGTTTCATGTTTTATTGCGTAGCATTGCTTTAAGAAAATATTTGAAACTTCATACACAAAAAAAGACTTTTTCTTGTGAAATTTGCATTATGACTTCCTCTGATAGTTCAAATTTAAGAAAGCATTTGCGAATTCATACAGAAAAAAAGCCTTTCGGTTGTGAAATTGGCACTAAGACATTTTCTGATAGATCAAATTTAAGAAATACCCTACGTGTTCAATCAAAAGAAAACATATAAATGTGAATTTTTAAATGATACAAAATAATTTGAAGAATTCAAGTAAAAATGCAAATTTAGTAAAATTTTAATTTTTTTTTTTTCATTTTGCAATTTTCGGTGCACTAAATATAGATACCGTACTCTAAATTTGAGAAGATCAGATATATTTCGTTAATATAAACCTTATTTTCTAAAACTCAAATTAGCCAATAGAGAAAAAACTGCGTTTGCATGTGTAACTTATGTGAACAATCTTATTTTAATATCATCATTCATAACTTTCGAAGTGTAGCAGAGCACACCTCAGATATGGGAAGTAGCAAAGTTTATTGTATAATTTTAAAATGCGGAGAATTTACTTTAACATGTAAACCAGTTTAGAGAATGCCTATATAGTAACATGCAATATCGAATTGAATCTTTTAAAAAAGGGTTTTTTCGTAAAAATCATCAGCATTTTTATTTCTTTTTCGAAGGCCTGGAAAAAAAATTGATTGTGAATTCATATTTTTGGGTTGCTTTTGAAATTATAGTGTACCTTAGTTCAGATTGAGATAGATTCGTACTATATATTAAGAGTTATTTTTACCCTTACGTACTAAATATATATATATATATATATATATATATATATAATCTCAAGTTGAAAAAAAAATATATTTATAATTTTTTACAACTAAATGTATTCAAGATAATTAACATTTTATGAGTTATAATCCTTGTAAATACAATTTTTATCAAATGATAGTTGATATATATTACAAGAATGATATATATTAATTCTAGGAAGCCTCACAGCTCTCCCGTGGTCTGGGTTTGAATGTTTGAAGAGAGAGAGAGATGATTCCAGCACAATTCTCCATTATATCACACCACGGTATTGAAGTACTTAAGCTTCCCTATACTTATTCATTCCATCTATCAACCTTAGCGATAAACAGGTACAAATTCTCTTCGTTTTAGCCTGCCATGATTTCTGACTCTGGAGCCAACCATGAACTCATCTATCAACAGGGGCTTTTAAATGGATTATAATATGGATTTTGACCATATAGATTCATATGATTAAAAGAATTCTTTTTATGATGTAGAGGTGACAATAAATAACAAAAAAAAAGGAATTACTTGAAACCATATATCAATTCCGTATTCATCCCTGCTTGGAGAGTGGTTCCATTCTAAATACACGTAAACGAAAGCGCCGAAAGTTAATATTTAGGGAAAAGATGAAAGCTATGTTGTGGTTTATAATCCCATTCTGTACGCCACAACAATATTTTGGTTTTTTTTATACGATTTATTTTAATAGCCAAAATATTCGGCGATATTTCTGTGAATATTTTTAAATTGTTTATGGAAAAAGATTTGCCCACTTTTGAAGCTTTTACGTGTATATAATCGGAGCATGAAATGAGAATTCATTACTTCCAACTCTCTCCAATTACATATTAAAATATAGGTTGGTTTGTATATAAATATCAGCGTTATAAAATACTATTGCTAATAAAGAGAATTAAAATTATTTGATATATTATATAATCTCTCTTTCTAGTATTCTACATGAGGTTGCAAGAACCCTTAGCGTCAAAGTATTATGCATTTATGAGGATGCTTGCTTTTAGTAAAACATTTATTATTTTAAAAATTGTTTTCTGTACGAGAACTGTTTTTGAATTTTAGCGACATTTGGTTAGATTTCTTAGGTCTAAGATGCCGCCATTTGCTTACTTTTATTGTATATACAGAGAGTTCTAGGATAACTGAGGAAAAATGTAAATTATTTTTAAGAACATGAGAAGGATTCACATTTGCATAGCGACCCATGGTCAAAAATATCTTCATTCGGAGTCTGGTGTAGTTGTTCACCAGAGTATTTAAGGAATCAGACTTTCATTACGACACTCACTTGAGCTGTCATCACTGGCAGAGCAGTTGGGAACGTTTTACAAACACCGACAGCTGGCAAAATGTGCACTTAATTAACGGATTGTCAGAAAGAAATGCTCAAACAGAAGAAAGATTATATCGAGAAAGCTAGCCTCAGAAACATTCACTGAATCGCTGGATGGTTATTAATTTGCCTCATAGTTTGTGTGGATATGAATCTTTACGACTTAATGTACATACTTGGGGAACCAGTATTTCAAAATCTTAGAGACTTGCTAACTTCCTGCAATCTATCGATAAGCTTGATTAGTTAATTGTGACATTGCAATATTGTATTTTTTTTTCCTTTTAAGTGGAATTATTGAAATATTTATAGAGTTTATATTTTTTATTTGCTTTCTTTTCAGAATATAAATGTTTAAGGCTTAGCTACTTAGGCATAGGTCCGTGATGCTTAAAGAGAAATCACAGCTTTATATGAGCTGGGCATTCATCAGAGCCCTAATGCTAACGCTATGTAAATCCTTCCAAAGGATCATATTTGAAACGGTGCAGTAAAAGATGTGATTCAAAAAAATTGGTTTATATCCTATTGTATGTGAATATGATTATGATACATCTGTGAAAGTAGAATCAATGAAAAAAATGCTCAATTTAAATTTCAATTTGCTTGAATTAGAATATCATTGAAATAATTCAAATTTGGCTTGGAATTTTCCCATTTTAAAATATTCAAATATTAGGGTTAAAATATTGATCTCTATCTCTGTTCTCGTTTGTAGTGATAAGAATACCGTTGTTGTTATTCATACCACCTGATCGACAGTAACATCACATCAAGGTTTACGAAATTAATCGCGGCTAAGTCTAGATAGTTACGCCTGTCTTCAGGTTTAGCTTTAAGCACCAAAAGGAGGTGACAGTACGATATTGCTCGGTTCCATCCAGTTTTGAAGGAGAACACCCTGGGGGTTGGTGGTCAAAGACCTCCCACCTCCCTTTTCCTTCCATCACAAGAAAAAATTGCTGGAAAGCTAATTAGGTTTTCCCCATGCAGCAAAGGACTACACATACACAAACATCCATGCTTTCTCTGGGATTCGAATCATGCTCTACGCATAGCAGTCAGAGTCACTAACTACTCTACCGGAGGGGCGGCGTGATAAGAATAAACTAGTTCACCTTCATTTCCCGTCCTTAAGACCTTCACAAACATAGCTTTTTTTAACCCGGCACCTCTCACGTAGGGTATGTGATTCCCACCGTCTAACTTTTATCAAAACTCCTTTTAAACCTTTTTTGGAAAATGAATAATTTCTCGTGTAGATAACTTTATTGACGTATCATTTGGTGGTCTTATCTTAAATGCTAATTCTAAACATAGATTTTTGGATATCATACCCTGCGCGTGAATCGCCGTTACAGTTCTATATACACGAGCTCGTAACTGGTGTTACTCACGTGCTGACCTCGTCATATGAATACTGATCCGCATTATCGGTCTTAAATAAAATTATTACAAATTGTGATCAGTAAAAATAAGATTTCGGAAGTAAATAAATTTGAAATTCAATTTTTAGTATAATAACAAATTAGAATATACATTTTATGATTTGAAATTAACTGAAAGTGTTTTTATCAGGAGATATTTTGAATAATAAACATATTCTTGATTTGATAATAAAAAATTCTTTCGATTTTAGATTAAATAATATGATAGCGATCTTCAAGCCATGTCAGATTTTCAAGGAACACATACAAATTCTTAACAACATCTTTTAGAAAATTATTGTGGCAACCTCTTGATATTTAGTTAAACGCACTCGGTTTCGAATAAAGTGGTGAAGACGTTTGATTGAGAAAGTTATTGTTTGAACAATACAACGAGTTTTGCTGGATCTTAGAAATGAATTCCATTGTTAAGTGCTATGCGTGCGATGTCTGCAATAAACAATTTAAAAGTGAGAAGAATTTTAACAATCATTTACAGACTCACATAAAAGGTAAGAGCCCTTCCAAAGTGAATGACACGAAGTCTAATGATACAAAACGCAGGAAGTCAGTTTCATATGGTTTTAACAAAGAAAGAAATCATAAGTGCCGATTTTGCAGCAAGTCTTTCTTTACGAGTAGAAGTTTAAAGAGGCATTTAAAGACTCATTTAGAAGAAAGGGAGTCCAATTCCGATGTATGCAAAATACCACTTATTTCGAAGCGTAGTTTAGAACGACATGAACATGTTCATACGGTGAAATCCTCTCACAGTTGTGAAATTTGCAAGGTGCCATTCAGAAATATGTCCAAATTGAAGGAACATTTACGCTCTCATACAAATGAAAAACCCTATTCGTGCTTTGAATGCAACAAATCCTTTTCTCGCCTTAACGATTTAAATTTGCATCTCCTCACTCACACAAAGGAATACCCATATGTTTGCGAAATTTGCCAAAAGACTTTCTTAAAATGTAATGATTTGAAAGTTCATTTGCGCGTTCATACAAAAGAAAAGCCTTTTGCGTGTGAAATTTGCACTAAGGCTTTCTCACATAATGCGTCTTTAAAAAGACATTTGCGTATTCATACTAAAGAAAAGCCTTTTGCGTGTGAAATTTGCACTAAAACTTTCTCACGAAATGGGGCTTTAAAAAGACATTTGCGCGTTCATACTAAAGAAAAGGCTTTTGCGTGTGAAATTTGCACTAACACTTTCTCAGAAAGTTGGAATTTAAAAAGACATTTGCGGATTCATACAAAAGAAAAACCTTTTGTGTGTGAAATTTGTAATAAGACTTTCTCACAAAATGGGACTTTAAAAAGGCATTTGCGTATTCATGCAAAATAAAAGTCTTTTGCTTGTTAAATTTACAGTAAGTCCTAAGAAAATGAAACTTTAGACAGACATTTGCGTGTTCATACAGAAGAAAAGGATTTTGCTTGAGAAATTTGCAAGATATTATTCTCTCAAAGTCATCATTTATAAATTCATTTGCATACTGGTGCGGAATAAAATACATTTGTGTGTGAAATTTTCAAGAAATTTTTCATTGTTCAAATATATAAGCGCATGTTTAAATTTTCAAATCTGATTTAATTCCATATATTAAAAAAGGGACTACCTCATGGACTGAGAG
>BMAV01001945.1:42422-84878 GCA_019973955.1 Trichonephila inaurata madagascariensis | reverse complement strand
GTTGAGCAACATGGATATATATGCCGGAATAAGTTAAAGGGTTATTGAAGGATAAAAGCCATTTTTGTTATTTATTTGTTACTTCCATTATATTATTGTTGGTTGTTTCCTGGAAGATGTTAGTATAATTCTTTTCGGGAAGATTACTTTTTATTTTACATTGATTTTTGGACAAGTTGGGGTCACTTCAGTTGAAAAGTAGTTAGAGTCACGAACTAATAACTACCTTTGCCACCAGGTTGCCATGATTACAGAGCGTTTTGGGAATAACACTTTTAATTTTTAGTAAATTAATGTACTAAGACGCAGCTAAGTAAACCGACCAGACAATTTTAGAAAATTCAGCATAATATTTTCTCTGGTCATTCCCTTTCTATTTAACGTTAGCGATGTATAAAAACACCTGCAATAAATCAGCTCCGAAAAAGTTGAAATTGAAAACTATACAATAATAGTTTCTTTTACATCGTCTTTTATTCACACGACAATACAGTTGGACTAGTTTATGCGTAATCGACCAAAAAGTACTCATAGGAAATTATACATTTCTTAAATCAGAAATTAATTTATTTCAACGAATATAAAGGAGCAAAATTTTCCTCGAACTCTTTTTGGTCGAAATAAAAGAGTCCACCTTTTCTTTTTCACCGCAAGGACTTTCATGGCTTCAACACAACGCAGAGTGATCTTGCAAAATATTGGCAGATGGAGATGTTTTGGTCAAGCAGCATTTTGCAATCAAATTAATGGTAAATATTTTTTTCTCTCAGACTGAATCACTTTTTGACGTGAATATGTATTTAAAATTGCTTCCGTAGGGTAGCATTTAAAACAACCGAAATATAACGAAATCAGTGGATACAGTTTGGTGTTGCAGCTCTACATAACTATCATCTCTATCCAAAATTCAATTCCACCACTAGATAGTTAAAGAATTAAAAAAAATTATTACGGTAAGTAATAGCTGTGACTTATAGCAGAAGGTGGAGCGAGGAATGTCGCCATTTTGTGGTAATTTTCCTTGTATCGTGATTTTAGTTTAGTATAACTTTTGACTCGAAGATTCTACAAAACTTGCTTTTGTTTCAATCGACAGCTATAATCAAAATCTATCAAATGTATATAAAATTTTAGTATTAAATATTGACATTTAAATATAATAAGAAGTTAAAATAATAAAAATTATTACCAAAAAATAATATATAATAATGATCTACACGTGTCAAAAAGCTAAGTCCAAATACAAAAATCGTAAACCGTTGGAAAGGGCGTTTCAAGAGTATTCGAATGGTACCAATAAAACACCACATTGGTGAGTCATGCAGTACCTTGAACGTAAGAAAATGAATGCGACCGAACCGGTCAACAACGATGCAAATATATCTGCAGTTTCAGCAGTTGAAATTATACAAGTGTAATATCAAATCACTTCTATATTGACACCGGACTGTGTAGGCACCGATTGTGCATGATGGAATTTTTTGAAGACACATTGGTCATCAGCTAGTGTACGTTTCATTACGACGTTTGTCAACAATCCATTCGGATATAATTTGATGTGTGTGATCATTTATGGATTCCGCTCTTAATGAAACCAACAAAAGAAAAACACCTGCCGCTGCTTAATAATACATTCCCTGATGAACTAGTGATTGACTTTAAACCATACGCTACCAGTAAAAACTCCCTGGACTCGGACACAGTTCCCACAATGTGACGTTATTGTTCCACACTTTTGTATCTACCTCAGAAACACGGGTTTCCCGCATGAAATCCGATTAGTGCACTTCTAGTATAACCACGACTGCCATTTGTGCAGATACGTTGGTTGGGATGCCATTAATGTATACGTGGATGTGGACACAATGATGCTGCACCTACCGCGTCAATTGGACGATGATCAGGCGTTCAACGTTAACATAAAGAAAAACATGATACATAAATCTACGTACCACAGCGGCGTGGCTAAAAATCAGTGCTTAAAGCTTGGCTACAATTCTTACTTTGTCAATCATTTTGTCATCATTACAACATTACAGTACACTGTTTCTCATTTCATGCTAACGCATTGACCGGTTGTGTGGCACCCAAAGCTTTTGGTAATGATCAGATCGAGCATCTACAGTGTGACAGAAGTGCACCGGAATTGAAGTTTCTGCTTAAAAATTTCCAATCAGCGAGACTTGGATGGAACATTCCATGTTATTGAATATACCTGGTTTTGATATGAAATCATTAAAGAATACTGCTTAGCGCAGACTTATGGCAACTACATCATCGGTTGCGGTATCATAATCATCAAGTCACAAAGCCAATGGAGTCACCATATGTCGCAGCATCAATAACATCACTGATTTTAATAGAGTTAATATTTGACATTTCGGAAATTAAATTGGGAATGAAGACGCAAAGGCTGGTGATGTCTATCTAGTAAACGTAAAGGTCAATGGTATCTTCAGATTCATACTCAAGTGTGTGTACATCCATTTGGGCACCGTTAGTAGAAATTAAACTTTTTATGTAATGATCTCTATTAAAATATTCCAGAAACATTGGAAAATTACACCCTATTACGATCCTAATCTTACTACACCATATATGATAGTCGGAGACTTTAATGTTAATGTTTCACGAGACCGTTTGTTACTCGAGTTCCTACTCAACGAGTTCCATTTGTCTCGCATCTAAACTTTAATAACGGTTGGTAATGCCTGTACTGATTTAAAGTTTACCAAAAAATTTGCTGTATCATGCATGCCATTTTTGTCAAACTTTTCATACCATAGAGACCTATCTATACAAAAAAAAATAAAATTGACTTGTCTGATTGTAATTTGAAATCAACAGCATTTCGCCAAATGCATTTCAAAGTATATCCAGTACTTATATCAAAAAATCAATTTTTAAAATTTTTGTCTGTTTGTCTGTTGATTTCGCCTTATCTCTGAAACGGCTAAACTGATTTTAAAGGAAATTTCGCTGGCAGATATAGGTTAAGTTACAAGGATTAATTTAGGCTACATTTATTTTAGAAAAAAGAATTGCGTTCCGCGAAAACAAAATTAAAACCAATGAAATAGTGAACAATAGCAGATGAAATTATGCTTAAACGGGCAATTCGCCCAGTTCCGTGCGTGCGTATATTCTTAGAACTCGGGACATACTTCTTTCTCCATATGTTGGTCTTAGAAGGGGTTAAGTAATAATTAGAAATCAATGTTAAACGTCATTAGGTTTTCTTTCATGAAAATAGTTCAGTTTTTACTGACTTAGAAATTGATAAATTTAATATTGTATATGGAGAGATTTTTTAATTAAATTTAAAATTGTATATAGAGAGCTTGTTCAATAAATTTAAAAGGCAAATTAGCTTGAGGACACAAAAACTCTAGGATGCCATATTGGCTTGACAGATGCAGAAATAGACAAATTTTAAAGATATTATGTTTTAACTATTCAAAACAATTCGGGAAACTTGTCAGCCATAAGGCAAGCTATTTGGGCTATATTTTTTGATATAATCTACACAGATATGAATCTACGACTCGGTTTATGCCCCATGGGAAGTGACTTGTGGTGTATATATAATATGTCCAAACTGAAAGATTACACATATAGGCATATAAACACCACTTACCTATTGCAATTAGGAATTACATAAAAAAAGTATTTAGAAGTCTCTAGTGTTGAAATTTTATCTAAATGCTTGCTTGATAAAACTCAAAATGTTAGTGACAGCGGAAATAGTATTTGGTGTATAATTCAAAAAACTGTATTTGTGAAGTTGGGAACTTTAAAAACTATAGTACTTGAAGCTATATATTTACATAATCAAGGCTTTATTACCAAATTAAAAGTGTTAGATTTACTAAACATTTAACCCCTGGGTTTTACAAATGTCGAGCGTTGCAAGAAGTAGATTATGCGTGTATTAGGAAAGCAGAATAGGCAGTTCTACAATGAACCAAAGAAGCTAGAATTAAAAACAAACAATAAAATGTAGAGCAGAAGATGATCTTGCAGATGACAAAAGCAATCCAAGTTATAGTTCTGGTATACATTAGTTAATGGTAAGTTTTTACTTGAAATCTCTATTTTTAAAAAGTGTAAATTTCAAAACAAAAGGAACATTTTTTGCAAAAACTACTTATTTTATAGCCTGGAAACTTTGCACATGTGTTAACACTATACAAATAAATATTTTAATGATAGATTTTGTCAAAAAAAGTATTCCAAAAATATTTATGGATTAAAATGTACAAGAATTTTCATCGTTTTAAAAATTTTGACGTGCTACTCCACATATGAATTTTTTTAAAAAAAACTGATCAAAATTTTAAAAAATGCTCCCATTAAAAGAAAAAAAAACAATAAATACACACAAAAAATGTCATGACTGTACAACCTGCCAAATTTTAAAAAAAAGGTTCCTTAAACTTGGTCATTTTTAACATTACGGGGATAGGTAAAATGCTGCATGAAGTGGCCCCCTTAAAATTAAGTTCTTAGAAATTTGAAGAAACCGTTTATGTATTTTTAAAACGGAGTAATTTAATATTTAGAAATGAAATAAGCTTAATTTTTAATAACTTATAACAAATAATTTTTTTTTGCTCGGAAAATTAAGAAATTGACTCTTTTTGTGATTTTGTAACATTTAAACACGTCAGTTAGAAATATCTTAGGATCTTTGCATGGAGTGGTAGCAAGAGATTCTTAAGGGAATTTATGTAAATACTCTTACAATTTAAATAATTCTAAATATATATGTATTGTGGAAAACTATCATTTTTAAAGCAATATTAAGAGTCCATAAATTCTTTAAAATTTGTTTTCGTATTATATATGTATATGCCTGCTTTTTTCCTTGACATCTAAAAATATACTTAAATTGTTGTGAAAAATCTGAAACATATAAATGAAATTCTAAATGATACAAAATAATTTTAAAAATTCAAGTAAAAATGCAAATTTTGTAAAATTTTAATTTTTTTTTCATTTTGCGCGTTTTTCGGTGCACTGATACAGATACACTACTCTAAATTGGAGAAGATCAGATATATTTCGTTAATATCATCCTTATGTTCTAAAACTCAAATTAGCCAATACAGAAAAAACTGCGTTTGCAAGTGTAACTTATTAACAATCTTATTTTAAGGTAATTATTTATAAATTTCGAAGTGTAGCAGAGCAATCCTCGAAAGCAAAGTTTATTGTATAATTTTAAAATGCTGAGAATTTACTTTAACATGTAAACCAGTTCAGAGAATGCTTATAGAGTAACATGCAATATCGAATTGAATCTTTTAAAAAAGGTTTTTTTCGTAAAAATTATCAGCATTTTTTTCGAAGGCCTCTAAATATATATATAATATATATATATATATATATATATATATATATATATATATATATATATATATATATATATACTATATATATATATATATATATATATATATAATCTCAAGTTGAAAAAAAAATATATTTATAATTTTTGCAGCTATTTTGTATTCAAGATAATTAACATTTTATTAGTTTTTGAAATCACGTAAAATACAATTTTTATCAAATGATAGTTGATATATATTACAAGAATGATATATATTAATTCTAGGAAGCCTCACAGCTCTCCCGTGGTCTGGGTTTGAATGTTTGAAGAGAGAGAGAGATGATTCCAGCACAATTCTCCATTATATCACACCACGGTATTGGAAATTATAAGAGCGTCAATATTTATTCATTCCATCCTATCAATCTTAACGACAAAATTTTCTTCTCCTCTTTCCTTTTAGCTACTCACCTCGAATCTTGACTGGAGCCTACCATCATCTATCAACAGGGCCTTTGAAGTGGATTATAATATGGATTTTGACCATAAAGATTCATAAAAAAAAAATTCTTTTAATATTGAGGTGACAATAAAATAACAAAAAAACATATTATTTAAATACCATATATCAATTCCTTATTCATTCCTGTTTGGAGAGCGATTCCATTCCTAAATACGTGAACGAAAGCGCCGAAAGAAAGTTAATATTTAAGAAAAGATAAGATACTATGTCGGTTCATAATCTTATTTTGTACACAACTTGACAATATTTTTGTATAATTTATTTCAATAGCCAAAATATTCAGCGATATTTCTGTGACTATTATTAAATTGTTTATGGAAGAAAATTTGCCCTTTTGGAAAGCTTTAAGAAGTGTACATATAATCAGGTCATGTGAAATGAGATTAAAATCCCTTCTAAGTCTCTCAATTACATATTACAAAATATAGGTTGGTTTCTTTTTAAATATGAGCGTTTTAAAAGTACTAGTAGTAATAAAGAGACTTAATTAAGAGTGTGATATATTTTAAAATCTCTCTTTCCTAGTATTCTAGATGGGGTTGCAAGACCACGTAGCGTCAAAGAGTTTTACGCATTTATCAATATGTTTACGGTTAGGAAATCATTTATGATTTTAATAATTGGTTTTCTATAGGAAAACTGTTTCTGAATCTTAGCGCGATATGGTTTGATTTCTTAAGTCTTAGATGCCATTTGCTTACTTTTATTGTGTATACAAAGAGTTCCAGGACCATTAAGACAAACTGTAAATTACGGAAGGGACATCAGAAGGATTCAGAGTTGCTTAACAATCCATGGTGAAATAAATCTTTGTTCGGCGTTAAGTGGCGTTGTACTCAAACGCATATAAGGAAACAGATAAAAATTTCCACAGTCATGTGATCTGTCATCGCTCGCAGAGTGGGACGGTACGTGATGCAAAAACCAATTTAGCACCTGATTTACGGATTGGCAGAAGGAAATGTGCGAGCAGAAGATTGTATCAAGAAAGCTACCGAAAGCTCAGCGAAATGCACTGAATTGCCGGATGTTTACTAATTTGACTCATATTTTGTGTGAATCTGAATCTCTACGAGTTAAGGGGCTTACTTGGAGCATCTGTATTTCAAAATCTCAGAGGCTTGCTAACTTCCTGCAATCTATCGATAAGCTTGATTAGATAAATGTGACATTGCGATATTGTAATTTTTTCCTTTTAAGTGGAATTATAGAAATATTTATAGAGTTTTTATTTTTTATTTGCTTTCTTTTCAGAATATAAATGTTTAAGGCTTAGTTACTTAGGCATAGGTCCGTGATGCATAAAGAGAAATCACAGCTTTATATGAGATGGGTACTCATCGGAGTCCTAATACTAACGCTATGTAAATCCTTCCAAACGATCAGATTTGAAACGGTGCAGTAAAATTTGTGATTTAAAAAATTCCTTTATATCCTATTGTACGTGAATATGATTATGATCCATTTGTGTAAGTAGAAACTATGAAAACATGCTCAATTAAAATTTCAATTTGCTTGAATTAGAAAACCATTGAAATAATTCAAACTAAACTTGGAATTTGCCATTTTAAAAATTTTCAAATAATAGCATTAAAATATTGATATATGTCTCTTGTCTTCTGTAGTGATAACAATGCTGTTTTGTTGTTTCTCATACCACCTGATCGACAGTAACATCACATCAAAGCCTTCAAAATTAATTTGCGGCTAAGGGCTAGATAATTACGCCTGTCGTTAGCCTTAGCTTTGAGCACCATACAGGTGACAGTATGATTTTGATCGTTTCCACCCAGTTTTGAGGGAGAACACCCTAGGGTTTGGTAGTCAAAGATCTCCCACAACTCTTCCTCTTCCATCACGAGAAAACAATGTTGGACAGCTAATTAGATATTCCATATGCAGCAAAGGCACTACAAATATACAAACATCCATGCCTTCTCTGAGATTCGAACCCATGCAATACGGCACAGCAGTCTGCGTCACTAACTAATCTACCGGAGGGGCGGCGTGATAAGAATAAACTAGTTCACCTTCATTTTCGGTCCTTAAGAGTTTCACAAAAACAGCTTTTATTAACCCGGCACCTCTCACGAAGGTATGTGATTCCCACCGTCTAACTTTTTTCAAAACTCCTTTTAAACCTTTTTTGGAAAATGGATAGTTTCTCGCGTAGATAACTTTATGGCCGTATCCTTTGGTGGTCTTATCTTAAATGCTAATTCTAAACATAGATTTTTGGATACCATACCCTGCGCGTGAATCGCCGTTACAGTTCTATATCCACGAGCACGTACTAGTGTTACTCACGTGCTGACCTCGTCATATGAATACTGATACGTATTATCGCTCTTAAATAAAAGTTATTACAAATTTTGATCAGTAAAAATAAGATTTCGGAAGTAAATAAATTTGAAATTCAATTTTTAGTATAATAACAAATTAGAATTGACATTCCATGATTTGGAATTAAGTGAAAAAGTTTTTATCAGGAGATATTTTGAATGATAAACATATTCTTGATTTGATAAAAAATTCATTCGATTTTAGATTAAATAATATGATAGCGATCTCCAAGCCATGCCGGATTTTGAAGGAACACATATAAATTCTTAACTACAACTTTTAGAAAATGATTGTGGCATCTCCTTGATATTTAGTTTAATGCACTCGGTTTCGAGTAAAGCTGTAAATACATTTGATTGAGAAAGTTATTGTTTGAACAATACAACGAGTTTTGCTGGATCTTAGAAATGAATTCCATTGTTAAGTGCTATGTTTGCGATGTCTGCAATAAACGATTTAAAAGTGAGAGGAATTTTAACAATCATTTACAGACTCACATAAAAGATCAGAAGCCTTCCAAAATGAATGACACGAATTCTGATGATACAAAAAGCAGGAAGTCAGTTTCATATGGTTTTAACAGAGAAATAAATCATAAGTGTCGATTTTGCAACAAGACTTTCTTTACGAGTAGAAGTTTAAAGAGGCATTTAAAGATTCATATAGAAGAAAGGGAGTACAATTACGATGTATGCAAAACACGACTCATTTCGAAGCGTAGTTTAGCACGACATGAACATGTTCATACGGAGAAATTCTCTCGCAGTTGTGAAATTTGCAAGGTGCCATTCATAAATATGTCATCATTGAAGCGACATTTACTTACTCATACAAATGAGAAACCCTTTTCGTGCTTTGAATGCAACAAATCTTATTCCTACCGTAAAGATTTAAATTTGCATCTCCTCACTCACACTAAGGAATACCCATATGTTTGCGAAATTTGCAAAAATACTTTCTTAAAATGTGCTCATTTGAAAGATCATTTGCGTATTCATAGTAAAGAAAAGCCTTTTGCTTGTGAAATTTGCAATAAAACCTTCTCACAAAACCAACATTTAAAAACACATTTGCGCATCCATACAAAAGAAAGGCCTTTTGCGTGTGAGATTTGTTCTAAGACCTTCTCACGAAATGAAAATTTAAAAGCCCATTTACGCGTTCATACAAAAGAAAAGCCTTTAACTTGTGAAATTTGCACTAAAGCTTTCTCCGTAAGTGGGAACTTAAAGAGACATTTGCGGATTCATACAAAAGAAAAGCCTTTTGCGTGTAGTAGGGGAATTTGTTCTAAAAAGAAGCTTTCTCAGAAGTTTACGGTTAAAAGGCATTTGCGTATTCGTACAAAATAAAAGTATACAGCATTTCTAAAATTTACAGTAAGATCTCAGAAAATGGAACTTTGCAAAGATATTAGTGTGTTCACATACCGAAGAAAAGAATTTTTCTTGAGAAATTTGCAAGATATTATTCTCTGAAAGTCATCATTTAAAAATTCATTTGTGTACTGTTGCGAAATGAAATACATTTGTGAAATTTTCAAGAAATTTTTCATTGGTCAAATATGGGGGTCAAATTTTGGGCTTGTTTAAATTTTCAAATCTGATTTAATTCCATATATTAAAAAAGGGACTACCTCATGGACTGAGAGTATATTCTTACGAAAGACAAAAGATGTTCTGAGAGTGAAGAAATCTTGATTGAGAGAATTTATAAAAGGTTTTTTTTAAATAATTTCTAATACGACTTTTTTTTCTGCTTTCTGGATATTTTACTCAATATTATGGTAGTTTATTTGTATGATACTTACTAAATACCCATATTAATCTTTATTTACTTTGATTGAATGTAAGATTTGTAAAATATTTTGTTGAAGTGCTTGATTATGAAATAAAAATATATGTTAGTTATATCTATTTTTGTTTCGTTATTCATAATATGTCACGGATACTAAATTCACCATCTTACTATGCTTTAAATGTTAAGTAAAAATTAAGTTTAAAAGTAAATTTTTTTTTAATTTGGAAAAGTATTTTACTTATGCTAGGAACAATGTTAATATTCAAAATTGAAATTTGTTCTATTTGTATATAAATTTAGGAAACTGAATATTTTCGTGATTTTGTTAGATTTATAATTCGCAATTAAGAAATTTTTTAGGATAGCATATTATTTATCAAGATATTCTTAGGCATTTTTAATAACCATTTTAAAGTTTTAATTTTTTTTGTTATTATTAGTTTTGATGAGTTTACTACTCACTTTTTGGCGATTTAAGTAGTTCAGAATTCCCTTGACATTTCTTTGCGTAACATATATATTTGGTAACAGGCGGGATTGCTTTTTCGCGTGATATTTAATATTTATATAATTGAAATTCTCAAACCTAGATATAAAATATTAAATGATACTCTCTCTTAATATAATTTGTAAGATTCAATTAAAAGGTCAATTTAAGGTGAATTTCAATCAGTTTTTGTCTTTGAAATGCACTTTTCATTCCACTTAAATAGAAGCAATCTACAACTTTTAGAAGGACAAATATATTTTGCAGATGTACATTTTATCTTCTTGACTTAAAATTCATGAATTGAGTAGATCTTCACCAGATCATTATCAGAAGTAAAGATAAAACTCCAGATTACAGGAAGTATATTTTGTACATAATCTTTTTTTGTGACCATCTTTTATTAATTTAGAGTGCAGAACAGTGCTTCTCCAAACTTTTGTATTGTGAACCAATATTCAGTGCTTTCATCGCCCCCCCTTCTACACTTACAAATAAATGACCTCAAGTTCAGCTAATAGCCATACTTTTTGACGCTAAAGGTGCAATAGGTCTTTATCCACCAGTAACCAGCGTATAAATGCGTCTGACTTAAAATGGCGTCAAATTCCTCGGACGTATATATGCACGTCTTTCCGATGTATGATAATTTTTTCCACATTGCTATACATAAAAATTATTCAAAGACTCTAGCCAAGACATTGGGAAGCGAATCGCATAACTTTTAACTAGAAGTTAAAGGGATTATTTATAAAACCATTACCAAAATTATCAAGATAAATGTTTAATTTTGTATATAATTTTTATATATAACAAGCGCACTTACAGAGGTCATTGGTAATTATTAAACTTGTTCTTATCTTGGTACATTTAAATTGATTATAAAATACATTGTGCAGTACTGATACAGTAATAAGTGTATTATATTGAGTGTAATTATTAATTTTTATATTTTTTTTCTTACGTCAGAATGATTTGTTTGCGTGCTAATTTGATATCAGGGGTAGTAGCGCCAAGCTGTTGCTTATGTCCGCCAAGATGAGCGATAATATTACAATATGGTGATCGCGTAATATTTTTATCGTCTGTCGATGTAGTTTATGTGGGGATAACGTATAGTAGAAATAACTTTAATTCGTTTTTTTTTTTCCGCTGTGACTCTTTACTTTCGAAGACGATATTAGCCAAAATTTCTTAATTCTGTTGGGGTATAAGCATTTTCAGTGTAATTTTTCTATTGCTGCGTCTTCTGTTTAATTCTCTATTTTTCGAATATGGATATTTCTAAAATGAGTGAGTACTAGAATATTTATTTTTAAAAGAATAAGTGTTGTGCTTTTAATTATCGCTATAAAATCGTTTATTTTTTTCGTTTTTTAAAAATGTGTTTTTTTTACGTTCTTTGTTGGATGAAATTCTTTTGAAGGAACATATATGCAAGTTTTTCATATTGCAAGCTTTCACTACTATGTAATTGATATTCTAAATTACTTTTTAACATACATTATAGCAATTATTTTATTCATAATGAAAAAATGCAATTATTAGTACATGGGTAATAATCCTATAATATTCGTTATTTTATAATTGTTTTTCTTTTAGCATTTATTTATAAATATTATTACACATATTTTTGTTATTTATAATTAATATTGTTATTTATTTATAATTAATATTATTTATTGTTATAATTAATATTGTTATTTATTTATGATTGTTATTTAATTATAATTATTATCTTATTTACATTTATAAATATTAACTATTTATATAATTATTTCTGTTCATTTTATTTATAAGCTAGTCTTATGTTGTTTTATTTATAGTTATAATATTTACAGGGATTCTCTTATGCATTATTTTTATTTTTACAATTCGACGATTATTTTTTTTAATAATTACTATTTAATTATATTATATGATTACAACTTATTTCTAATAACCGTTTATAAAATCGTAATTCATGAATATTTTATATAATTACGATAAAATAATATTATTAGATTATTATATGCTGCTTATAATACTATTATTACTACATATTACATTTATTAAGATAATATTAGTATTCATTATTTATTGATTGATCTGGTTACCTATCAATCTCTTCCTATATCCTTTATTTTAAATACATTTCAATGTATTTCAAAACAATTCTTTTAAATTATTGTGTACCAATAAATTACCGCTAGGACGCCATATTGGATTCCAATCCAGCAACAAGAAGCGCTGTTTGGCGTGATCCTTATCACGCCAAGCACAACTTGGCGCAATTAACCCCGTAATCAAATTAGTTCCTTTGTTTGTTTGCTTTCAGTAAATTAATAATTTTTAGAAAAAACATTTTGTTTTCGTTTTTTCAATATGCTCGCGCCCCTTTATAAAGATATCACGCGCCATAAATTGGGTCCACTCCGTAGTTTGAAAAGCTGTTGCCAGAAACAAAACCACAGCTACATCAAAGATAAAGTTTATTATCTCTTTTCAAAAACCGAGATTTTACTTTTAACTTATGCATCATTTCAGAAGGAAGTCTATATTGTGTGATTCCATTCCTCTGCATTATATTTCACTTAAAATTATTCCTGACCTACTTAAACCATCCATTCAAGTGTTTTTAAAGCATATTGAGCAATTGCTCTTGAGTTTCTTTTCATCAGTTGTTTTGTTAAAGGAATAGAAATCTTTATTTAGACTGTGAGTTGGTGTCATCTTATATATTTTAGATTGATTATTTTTTTTACCCTCATGCGTAGTGCATATAAAATAAACTTTTGTTAGGGTATTCAGCTTTTCTGCATTTATACAGAATGATTTGTAAAAAATTGCAGAAAAATTAGATTCAGATCATGAAATATTATATTCAAAATTAGAAAAATCTTTTTAAAGAGCAATATTAGAAAACATAATGTTCCGTTTTCCTGTGTTCCCCAAAATAATATCAGTTTTAAATTTGGCCTTAGGTTAATCTATGATATAAGCGAATATTTTTCGTTTTACCCTAGATAAAAAGAGAACTTTTAAGATAAAGTGTAACTGTTAAAGAATGTGATACCGTTCTTTTCGATTTTGTCTGTGGATGGTGTATAATCTTATATTTAGATTTTGTAATTTTTACCCACATGTAGCAGCATATTTTAAATATATTTTAATTAATTTTACTCAACATTTTTTTTTTTTTGCCTTGAAGAAATTAATATTTTATGAATTGAACGACTTGTAAAGAAAAGTTACAGCCAAAGCAGATTTGCTCCAGCTTTAGAAGTTGGAAATATTATTTTTGTTTGACAAGTTGGAACACCAAATGTTCCGTTCACCAAGATTCATCAGGAGAATCCTTATAAATTATTAGATATTGGTATTGCGTAAATCTAGAGTTTACTACAAAATACCACTGTTAGTTAAACCTTAAATGAAAAATTGACTTTCCTAACCGCTAAGCTGCGGATTAAAGTAATGCGATTCGTTCCCAAAGAGTGGCACTATTTCTCGCATAGGCTCCGGGTATATTATATAGTGAAGAGGGAGGGGGAAAGACCTAAAAATTTACCCTTTCTCTGATAGAGATCAATAAATTTAAAATATTTATAAGGTCTCTTTATTTCATTCCAAAGTCTTTGGAATAGATTTAACGATAGCTGCTTAAAAGAAAAAGATGTATATATATATAAAAGGCACATTTGTCGCACTAGTTGACAACATGGATTTATACGCCGGAATCAGTTAAGGTTTATTACAGGATAAAAGCAATTTTGTTATTGATTTCATTTATTTCAATTATATTATTTTTAGCTGTTTCGTGGAAGATGTTAGAATAATTCTTTGATTCTTTGCGGGAAGTTTACTTATATTTTTACATTGGTTTTCTGACGAATTGGGGTCACTTCAGTTGAAAAGTAGTTAGCGTCACGAACTAAGAACTACCTTGACCACCAGGTTTCCCTGATCACAGAGCGTTTTGGAAAAAAAACACATTTAATCCTTAGGAAATAAATAATAAGATGCAGATTAGTAAGTGTGACAAAACTTTAGAAAATTCAGCTTAATATGTGCTTTGGCCATTTGTTGTCTTATCAACGTTAGCGATGTATAAAAATACCTGCCATACATCAGCTTCGAAAAAGTTGGAAGTAAAAATTATAATCTAATGGCTTCTCTTATCTCGTGTTCTATTCACACTAAAATATAGGTGGACTAGTTTATGCGTAATCGACTAATAAGTATTTATAGGAAATTATACTTTGCTTAATTGAGAAATTAATTTATTCCAAGGAAAATAAGGGAGCAAAATGTTCCTCGAACACTTTGTTGGAATGTATTGAGGAGGGTCGAAGTAAAGGTTCCACCTTTTTTCTTCCTCCACCACAAGGATTTTCATTTCTCCTACATAATGCAGAGTGACCTTGCAAAACATTGGCAGGAGGAGATATTTTGGTCTAGCAGTATTTTCAGTCAAATACCATTTAAATAACTGATAATAATGGTATATGTCTTTTCTCTCAGATTAAATCGTTTTTTACGTGAATACGTCTTAAAAATTGCTTCCATAGGAATGGAATTTAAAAAAAAGGAATTATAACGAAATCATTGGATTACCAGTTTGGTGATGCCACGGCTACATAACTATTATCTCTATTTAAAATTCGATTACACAACTAGATAGCTAAAATTAAAATAATTGTACGATGAGTAGTAACTGTGAAAACTCATAGCATGTGATGGACGGAGCAAATACTGCCATTTTGGAAACATTTTTCGCGTATAGAGATTTTTAATTTGAGTATAACTTTTGACTCAGAAAAGCTACGACGTTTGTTTTGTTTTCAATCGACGAAGCTCTCATCAAAAATATATCAAAGGCATATAAAATATTAAAAGAGTAAAAGAGTGACAATGAATATAATAAAGGTGTTAAAATAATAAAAATATTACCAAAACATATATAATTATACTGGACTATACGCGTCAAACCAGAGGCACAAATTCAAAATCGTAAAACCGTTGGAAAGGGAGCGTTTTCAAGAACAATCCGAATGGTACCAATAAAAACACCACATGGGTGAGTCATGCTGTACAGCAGACGTAAGAAAATGAATGCGACCGAACCGATCAACGACGATGCAAGTACATCTGCAGCTTGGGCAAATGATGTTATACAAGTGTAAGATGAATTCATTTCGGTATTGACACCGGACTGTGGGGCACCGATTATGTACGATGGCCTTTATTCAAGACACATTAATCATCAACTAGTGTACGTTTCATTACGACGTTTGTCAACAATCCATTCGGATATAAGTTTGATGTGGGTGATCATTTATGGTTTCCGCTCTCATTGAAACCTACGAAAGAAAAATACCTTAATAATACTTTCCCTCAAGAACTAGTGGCTGAAATTAAACGATACGCTACCTTTAAAACTCACTGAACTCGGACACAGTTCCCACAATGTGACGTTCGTGTTCCATATTTGTGTATCCTCCTAAGCAACACAGGTTTCCCGCATTAGATCCGATTAGTGCACTTCTGGTATCACCACGATTGTCTTTCATGCAGATCCGTTGGTTGGGATGCCATTAACGTATACGTGCATGTGGACACAATGATGCTGCAGCTACCGCATCAATTGGACGATGATCAGGCGTTGAACGTTAACATAAGGAACATGATATATAAATCTAAGTATCTGAGCTGCGTGGTCATAAAGGCAGTGGTAAAGCCTTGGTCACAAATCTTATTTTGTCAATAATTTTTATAACATTACAGTACACTGGGATTCATTTCATGCTAACACAATAACCAGTTGTTTGGCAAACAAAGCCTTCAGTGATGATCAGATCGAGCATCTACAGTGCGACAGTAGTGCACATGAGTCGGAATTTCTGCTTGTAATTTTACGATCAGCGAGACTTGGATGGAATATTCCAAGCCATTGAATGTACCTGATTTGATCTGAGATATTCTAATAATACTGCTTAGCGCAGAATAATTGCAACTACATCATCGTTTGCGTTATCGTCATCCTCAAGTCACAAAGCCAGTGGCGTCACCATATGTCACAGCATCAATAGCATCACTGATTGTAATAGAGTTAATAGTTGACATTTCGGCAATTCACTTGGGAATGAAGACGCAAAGGCTGGTGATGTCTATCTAGTAAACGTTAATGTAAATGGCCTCTTCAGATTCATACACAGGTGTGTGTACATCGATTCGGGTACCGTTCGCAGAAATTAAACTCTTTATGTTACGATCGCTATTAAAATATTCCAAAAATATTGCAAAATTATATCCTATTATGAACCTCATCTTACTACACCAAGCATAATAGTCGGAGACGCTAATGTTAATGTCTCAAAAGACCGTTTATTACTCGAGTTCCTGCTCAACGAGTTCAATTTGTCTTGCATCTAAACTACTCCAAAAACGTTTGGTAATACCTGTACTGATTTAAAGTTCACTAAAAATTTTGCTGTATCCTGTATGCCATTTTTGTCAAACTTTTCATACCATAGAGACCTATCTATACAAATAATAAAATTGAAGTATTTGTTTGTAATTTGAAATTAACAGCTTTTCACCAAATTCATCTCAATATATATCCAGTACTTATATCCAAAAATCAGTTTTAAAATGTTTGTCTGCCTGTGTGTTGGTTCTGCTTAATCTGAAACGGCTAGACCGATATTAATGGAACTTTCACTGGCAGATAGCTTAAGTTATAGGGAGTAACTTAGGTTACTTTTAAGAAAAAATTAGGGTCCCGCAAAAACAAATTTAAAACCGATAAGGGTGAACAATATCCAATGACATTTGGCTTAAACAGGGAATTCTCCCGGTTTCTTGCGTGAGTATATTCTCAGAACGTGTGAGCCTGAGGAAATGTTTATTTCTCCTTATGTTGGTCTTGGAAGGGGTTAAGTAGTAATTCCAAATCAATGTTAAACGTCTTTAGGTATTCTTTCATGAAAAAAGTTAAGTTTTTATATACTTAGAAATTGATAAATTTAATATTGTACATGCAGATATTTTTTCATTAAATTTAATATTGTATATAACGAGATTGTTCAATAAATTTAATACAAAATCAAAAATTAACAAAAGAGAAAAAAAAAAATAAAAACAAAAAAGAAACATTGATTAACAAAGTAGAAGAATGTGATATGATTCTTATATAGCATAGGTACTTCTTTGCGTAGAATACTTAATTTTTAAGTTTCGTAAACTCTTCGAATTGAATAAAAACTTTATTGTTAAATTCCACATAGACGACGTCGCAGGTATAAAAGCTGTATAACATAAAATAAATGCATCAGAAAGTAATATTAACGTATTTCACATACAGATACAAATTATTTAGACTATTTTAAGCGTTTATTACACAAAATTTTTAACAATGTGTTACTTTTCCTGAGCAGGAGGAAGGTGCTTTCAAAAATCGACCCACAAGAGAGTTGTAGGGCGTTATAAATAAAAAAAGTCTTCTTTAAGTTAACTTCTTATGGCACGTTAGGGAAAAATTTTGCGTTACGAGTTACCAGTTACGTTTATAAAATAAACGTAAGTTAAAGATGTATGAAGTTCCGACTTTCACCAGAATTTTAAGAAAGCTATCGCAAGTTTAAAAAATACTCATATCATAACCACGGGATGTAATTTAATACATATATTTAAACAAAAACAAATTCAAAACTCTAAGAATTTTATATTAATAAATAAAAACAACTCAATTTTGTACTGAAGCGTTTTTTAAAAAAAAAATGATTTATATTTTTTTTTAAAAATGGAAAAGAGTAAAAATAAATTAAAAAAAGAAGATTTAAATGCCACGGTTTTTGTGTTTTTTTAATTATTTAAACAAATTTCGTTTTATTATAAATTGAAGAAACCAAAGCGATCTAATTATTTCTGTCAAATTTAAACCAAAAAAAATTTAAAAAAAGAAGGGGAAAATTTTTTTTTCTTCCTATGATACGGTAAAATTTTTTCCCCAACAAAAAAAAAGATATATTTTTTTTTTTTTAAATTTTTTTCAAAAAGAGTCAAATTTGATACTTTTTTATGAAAATGTTTTCCCAAAACTGATCCAGTTAAATTTTCCTTTGCTTAATGAATTTATATTCAAAACCCTAAAAAGTCACTTTTTTCTTTTTTAAATCAGTCTTTTAAAGGGGACACAGTCCCAATTCTTTTTGAAAAAAATGGGTTAAAAAATCAATCTAAATTTTTTTTTAGCCTAAATTATTCTTTTTTTATATTTTTCTATAACCTCACAAAATTTGAAAGCTTAAATTATTTTTTATATATATTTTTCTATAACCTCACAAAATTTGAAAGCTGACAACTCTTAAAAAACGCAGAATTATGATAGTTTTTTTGTTCGTTTTTATTCCCATCCCTATGGCAAAATCAAAACTTTAAACTTACTTATCTCAGAAAGTTAAAATAACTAGTTTGTCTTCATTTAAAATGCTAAGGGTTTTTTTTCTATTGTGCCTAATGCTTTATATTTTTTTTACCTATAACCAATAGTACAAGTAACAAAAATTAATATGCATTTTTAAATCAAATCAGTACTTATTTTTTTTAAAAATAATTGAACTCAGACATTATACATTTTTTAAGAAATTTTTAATAAGCATTCATATAAAGATGTATTGTACGAATACCAATCATGTTATCGCAAAACTCATACCAACTTTTGTTATACATTATTGGACTTACTTGTGAATCAAATTTCATGCGTGTACGTATATCTTTATAGGAGGAATAGCATTTTAAATTCCGTTCACAAATTTTAAGTTTTTTCCTTAAAAATTAATATGCCTATTATTTTATGAAATTTTGAGCACAAAATCTGTTTTGCCTAATAAACTCACATAGGAGGCAACGAAAAAAATTTCAAAAAAATTTTTTTAAATTAAATTTTTTGTTTTAACCCTCCTCCATTTTTAAAAAATACCAAAAACCCTTTTTTTTTTTTAAAGATTTTAAAAAAAAAAATACTCAACATTTTAAATAAATATTAAATGACTTTGTTATTTAAAAAAAGTAATCCACAAAAAATTTTTTTTCGTGTGTAAAACAATATTATCCATAATATGTACAAAAAGGGAAAAATTGCTTAAAAAACTACGGTTTTAAAATTTTTTTGCGTTTTTCGTCTAATAGCCTTATTACGAGAATTTTTTACTAAAAAATTATTCTTAGAATATTTTGTTTAAAAATTATCATAGTTAGAAATCGATGTGGGAAATTGTAAATCATTAACTTTATAATTATACATTCAAAAAATAAAAACTTTAATAAAAAGTGACACTTAGCGAAGCGCCAAGGGTTTAGCTACAATAACCAGTTTCACACTAAATTGCCAATTCACATCTGCTTCATCAAGTATAGTTTACATTGTCACATTAAGCGCTTTAAAATGTATTTTATTAACAATTGAAAATTCCACCAAGATAAACATAAACAAATAAATAAATAGAGAGTGTGAGCGAATAGTAGGAACTGAAAAAGAGAAAATTTAACGTCAAACGAAAAAAAACCTACGGGGGCCCCTTTTAAAACCCTTTTTTTCATCTTTTATCATCTTATCAAAATCCATTTCAAATAGTTTTCCACCAATCATGCCGGATGCGTTAAAACGTTCGTCGTTAAACTTTTGATGCGAATTTATAATCGCTATACGAACAATGTTGGGTACTGTCACGCATATATAACTTGTGCTTCAACTGATAAAGCAGCAGTAGCCATTTCAGGAACGACTGTTCATACAGCCTCAAAATTTTTTTTATCAAGATTACTACCGTAACATTCTTAAACTGCACAAAAAAAGCCGAACTTTTTTTAAACATATAAAAAATCATAATCATTGATGAGATAAAAATTAATCAGGGCCAATTATTTTGGGGTTGATTCCCGATTGAAACAAAAAAAATTTGGGAAAATTTTTAGTCAAATTTTTGGGGGATTAAAATATTATTTTAATAGGGGAAATTTTCCTCAATTACTACCAGTTCGTTCTACGCCCATCTATAAAAATCCAAAAAAAGACCGTCGTTGGATGAATTTTATAACGAGATCTAAAAAATTTTATGAACTAAATGAAGTCATGCATCAAGCGAACCGTATTTTTTTTTCCAAAACAAAAAATTAAAAAGGGAACAAAATTGATGAAAAAAAAAATCTTTGATTGGAAAATCCCCGTTTTGGTACTGTGGTAGAAGCTGGTTGGGGGTCCCCAAAAGGGATACGGGTTTTCCCCTAACAATTTCATCAATGGGTATGATAAATATATATATATATATATATATTGGTAGTTCTAAAAAACAACAAACTTTTCTACGTCAAAAATTACACATAAGATGTCATTAATTGATACAAATGGATTGCCTTATCAAGTTTATGTGAATAATATTTATTACATGATTACCACACAAATATTGATATGACAGACGGATTGACAAATGGTGTAGTTGGAAAGCTAGTTCATATAGAAACAAATAATGAAGGATTCGTTAAGACAATATTGATCGAGTTTCCAGTTTTACCTCAAATAGGGGAAATTTTAATAGACAAAAAGACAATTTTGCCTTACCACTACAAAATAACAGAATTACAATGACGACAAAATCAAATACTAGGGTTGATGCAGTGTTTTCTAGATTTTTTAAAAAATATTAAATTTCAAAACCAATACATTTCTTTAAATTTTGTTTACCACAAGCCTTTTTATAACAATAAAATGTACTAGAAAAAACCTAAAGGGATTTAAAAAACAATTTTCAATGAAACCTTTTTTTTTAAAAGTATCCCAAAAATTTGTTTTTAATTTTTATATATTGAAAATGAAAATTTTTTTTATATTTTCCCCTTTTCCATCGAAAATTTTTAAAAAAAAACAGTTTAAATAATAATGATAAAAAAAAAATTTGTTAATTTATATAAATTACTTTTAGGGGAGGGGAAAAATTTAAAAGTAATTTCTTAAATTGTTATCTTATTCAGCTGAAAATGGAAACACACACAATAATGATTATTATATTTCATAATTTAAATATATATTTTCTTAGAAAAAGTATCATAAGTTGATTTTTTTTAAAAATTAAATTTTTAAAATATATTTTTAAAGGTTCCTTGTGCATTAGTTTTTAATATACGTACATAATTTTTGTTTTATACATACATGAACTGCAACAAAATAAATCTGTGCATAGATTTCAAATTCAGAATAAAATTTGATGAATAAAACATAAATTTTTTATATTATATAAAATATTTCACCAATTATCACGCATTCAAGGTATTTAAAATTACACAAAATATGATCCCTTAAAGTCTATAGAAAACTAATGCTCAAATTTGTGAATTATAACATTTTACATAAGTTGGAAAAATTTCCGATATATGACATAATTTGAAACGCAAGGAGAATTTTAAATAACAATGAAAAGAGAAAATTTATAAACTAAGAAAAGTGCATTTTAAAAATTTATTATAGTAAAATAAAAGAAATAATTAATAATTATTAACTAAAATGACAAAATCTTTTGACAGAATTATTGAATGAATTATAAGAATTATTATTGTTAAAAATCAAAAACCAAAAATTTTGCCAAAATGTGACATTTTGAAGGTTTACCAACCCCCTTGGGTTTTGAAAATATTGAGTGCGTTTAGGCAATGGAGGCATTTCCTAAAAATTAAGATATTTGCTTACGATAAAAATATATGCACTTTGCAACAAATAAGTTTTTATTTAAAATTTAAAAATATAGAAAAAATATATTATTAAAATTCTAATAATTCAGAAATGCACCATTATTTTATACCTAACATAAGTCATAGAATTCAAATAAAATTAAAAAAAATTTCTAATTTTTTTAAAAATTTTTTATTTGCTTTTTTGAATCTATTAAAAAGAATAAAACTATTTTGTGAAGGACAGAGATATTTCACAAAAAAAAAATTCCCTTTTTTTCAATGTGGCTTTCAACTGAACTTTGGCTGGATCATTAATAAAGATAAAATTAAAAAAAGTACAAATAATGAAACAAATCTTATTTTGAGGGTAATGTTTAATTTTTGATACTTGTAACTTAAGTGTTTTGGAAAAATTAAATCTTCACTTAGATATTAAAAAAATGGTTAATTTGTTCTTATAAAATTTCGAAACACAATGTATCAAATAATAAATAAAGTATACTCTTTGTAAAATACGGAGAACGGTGGTTTTACTGAAATAATTTTCACCATTTTTACTGCTTTCAGTTGCGCCGGAATTCATTCAAGTTCATTGAATAATTAAATACTGAGAATGAAAAAAAAAATTCAAAAATTTCATATTTATATATAATGAAATACTCGGCGAAGCAGGTGGGTAATGTTTTGTTAATTATATTCCTTTTCTGTCTAATTTGCTATTCTCTAACCAGTGCTTAGTTTTAGTCTCGCTCTACGGATGATGAGTTGATTTTTCTCATCGCATATCTTACGCACATACGAATTAACTTTTATAGACTATTTTCTATATTTTTATATAAATTATGAAGGAAAGTAAAGTTTAAACTTAACTAGGTACCTCGTAATTTTTATTTATGGGCCGTGGTTAGAAAATGCAAATCACTTTACCGAGCGTTCTGCTTCGTCATTGTCATGGACATCACTGTAGCAGGATATTCATTGCGAGACGATTTGCCTTTATGATTCAATACGAGATTTAATCAGTAGTTTGTACACACTTATATTATACCCTTTGATTCTATGAAAGACTGTTTGAAGTCATATATTGACTAAAGATCCTATTTCTTTTTTTAAAACTTTAAATTTTGAGATTAAATTTAAATAGCTGTAGAAAAATAAATGCAATCCTTTTATTTTTGCTTTTTAAAAAACAAACAATTAAGTCTTACTCTTGTTTATGTTATTGCACAAACAAAATCTGAATTTCGTTGATTTTATTTCATTTATATGCTAAATTTTAACACCTTGACCACTTTTCATTGAGTTTTTGCTATGTAGAAATAAAATGTTTGCAAAAGTTTATCATACTTTTGGCGACACAAATTTATGCATCTGTAATAACAGACGTGGTAGATACTTACGAAACATGTTACAATTATGCAAAGCATCCCTCGTGAATTATTTTGACCACAGTCCTCAGTCAAATTTATTTCCCTCTCTAATATCAAATAATACAAAAATTCATAATATTTAAAACTGTTTGAAAAAATAACTTCTTGCGATATAAATTATTGGTGTATCAGAATGAATTTATAATTAATTCCCTTTTTAGAAATATTTCCGTTTGTCATTCTTCAAGGAATTATCTCACAATATGAAGACTTATATTTAAATGTCAAGATATTCATTTATGTGTTTTTCCTCCCTAAAAGTAGAAATAAGTCTACGCGTTATGGAAATTTTTGGAAACTTAATTTATGTTTTTTTTTAAGAGAATTGATGTAAACGCATAGTAATTTAAGAGATTAAGCAGGAGGCATACAGATAGACCAACACTTAATATGGACTCTCCATATTTTAGCTATTTATATATAATATCTTATGTTTGGATTTATACATGTTCTAAAATATCATATTGTATGAACATTAAGTTTTAAAGAAAAAGAGCAATAAAAAACGCAAACCAAATGTAAACCATGAATTTCAAATTGCTTTACTGAGAATTTCGTTTAACATGATTTAGACTTTATATTTATCAAATACAAGAGTTTCAAACAATACGGAAAAAATTGCACACTTTTTAATGTCAAAGAGAAAAACATACAACATAATCCGTCATCCGGTGTATTTCATGGTCCGTGTATTGGTAATGGTCCAGTTCATTTGAATGGTCTGGTCTCCAACAGGATTCTCTCACTTTCTGCAGCTGTGTAACCGAGTTGTTTTTTCAACGAATTAACATATATCAAAGTGTTAATAAAGAAATATGATCTAACCATCTTTAAGTTATGCACGCAACATGTAATGGTATATTCTACTTCACACAGAGAACGGTGATTATGTAGTAATATTCTGTAGATGATCAGATTGAGGTGTAACACTGGTTCGGACCACGTCATATGAATAATGTTCACTTAAAGGAACTAAGTTAAAATATCAACTTTAGCATTTTTTAGAAAAATAATTAGAGAACTCAGACCTAAATTTATGTAACTGCTATAGAACATACGTTTGGGAGTACATACAAAAAATTTCAAGATTTTATTTTGAACAGGAAAAAAGCCTTAGGGTTTGGGAAACACTTATACCTTTAAAGTAGAAAGTCTGAGAAAAACGCGTTTAAAGTTTTTAAAGTTATAAAACAAAACCTTTAATGCCCGTAAAGCACTAATTTTTTAATATGTTATTTTCCAATTTATGTGTGTTCTGCATTAAAACACTATTTTTATTAAATATGAGTGTGAAATTTATATTTTTTATTCAAATTATATTTTTGCATAATATTGATAGCATTTGTTAAGACGTCAGTTTATTTGCCTTTATCTTAACCTAATAATTTCATAAAGGATTTAAAATATGAAGCATTTATGAACAAAATAACATAATGATACTAACTTAAACTAAAAAAAGTCAGGTTTGCTCATAAAATTTAATTTTTTTCAATTTTGTTCAAATTAATTCAAAATTGTTTTTCTCTACGGGAACTGCTTTTGAATCTTAACGGGATGTGGTTAGATTTCTTAGGTCTTAGACGCCATTTGCTTACTTTTATTGTGTACACAAAGAGTTCCAGGATAACTGCGGCAAACTGTAAATTATACTTTTAAGGACATGAGAAGGATTCACATTTGCATAGCGACCCATGGTCAAAAATATCTTCATTCAGCATCTGGTGTAGTTGTTCACCAGAGCATTTACGGAAAGAGACCTGCATTACCACAGTCATTTGAGCTGTCATCACTTGCAGAGGAGTTGCGTGAACGTTTTACAAACACCAATATTTTGCAAAATGTAAACTTAATTAACGGATTGGCAAAAAGAAATTCACGAGCAGAAGAAAGATTGTACCGAGAAAGCTACCCTCAAAAGATGCACTGAATCGCCGGATGGTTATTAATTTGCTTTATAGTTTGTGTGGATATGAATCTTTATGAATTAATGTACATACTTGGGGCACCTTTATTTCAAAATCTTAGAGGCTTGCTAACTTACTGCAATCTATCGATAAGCTTGATTAGATAAATATGACATTGCAATATTGTAATTTTTTCCTTTTAAGTGGAATTATTGAAATATTTATAGAGTTCTTATTTTGTATTTGCTTTCTTTTTAAAATATAAATTTTGGGACTCGGCAAGGCCCGTGATGAAAAGAGAAATCACAGCTTTATATGGAGGGGTACTCATTGGGCCCTAATATTAACGTTTAATGAAATCCTTCAACGATCAGATTTGAAACGTTGCAGTAAAATTTGTGATTTAAAAAATTCCTTTATATCCTATTGCACGTGAATATGATTATGATCCATTTGTGTAAGTAGAAACTATGAAAACATGCTCAATTAAAATTTCAATTTGCTTGAATTCGAATACCATTGAAATAATTCAAATTAAGCTTGGAATTTGCCATTTTAAAAATATCCAAATAATAGGATTAAAATATTGATCTATGTCTCTTGTCTTCTGTAGTGATAAAAATTTCTGTTGGTTACCCATCCCCCTGTCGACGTAAATCACATCAAACCCTTTAAAAAATTCGCGGCAAAACAGATAATTACCCTTCGTTGCTTTAACTTTAGCACCATACAGGTGACAGTATAATTTTGATCGGTTCCACCCACTTTTGAGGGAGAACACCCTGGGGTATGGTGGTCAAAGATCTCCCACCTCTCTTCCCCTTCCATCACGAGAAAACACTGCTGGACAGCTAATTAGATTTTCTGTATGCAGAAAAGTCACTACAAATATATAAACATCCATGCCTTTTTGGGATTCGAACCCATCAATACGGCACACAGTCTCCCACAAACCCCACTACCGGAGGGCGGGTGATAAGAATAAACTAGTTCACCTTCATTTTCCGTCCTTAAGGTTTCACAAATACAGCTTTTATTAACCCGGCACCTCTAACGTAGGGTATGTGATTTCCACCGTCTAACTTTTTTCAAAACTCCTTTTAAACCTTTTTTGAAAAATGGATAGTTTCTTGTGTAGATAACTTTATGGCCGTATCCTTTAATGGTCTTATCTTAAATGCTAATTCTAAACATAGATTTTTGGGATCCATCCCCGCGCGTGTCGTTTTTGTTCTATACCCACGACCCGTACTGGTGTTACCACGTGCTACCTCGTCATATGAATACTGATACGTATTATCATCTTAAATAAAAGATTAAAAATTTTTTGTTCAGTAAAAAAAAGATTTAGGTAAAAAAATTTTAAATTCAATTTTAGTATAATAAAAAATTAAAATTGACTTTCCCAGTTTTGGGAATTTAAAATGAAAAATTTTTTTATCAGGGAATTTTGAATGATAAACATATTCTTGATTTGATAAAAAAAATTCATTCGATTTTAGATTAAATAATATGATAGCGATCTCCAAGCCATGCCGGATTTTGAAGGAACACATATAAATTCTTAACTACAACTTTTAGAAAATGATTGTGGCATCTCCTTGATATTTAGTTTAATGCACTCGGTTTCGAGTAAAGCTGTAAATACATTTGATTGAGAAAGTTATTGTTTGAACAATACAACGAGTTTTGCTGGATCTTAGAAATGAATTCCATTGTTAAGTGCTAATGTTTGCGATGTCTGCAAAACGTTTTAAAAAGTGAGAGAATTTTCAATCATTTACAGACTCCTAAAAGACAGAAGCCTTCCAAAAAATGACCAATTCATGATACAAAAGCAGGAAGTCTTTTTCTATGGTTTAAAGAGAAATAAATCATAAGTGTCGATTTTGCAACAAGACTTTCTTTACGAGTAGAAGTTTAAAGAGGCATTTAAAGATTCATATAGAAGAAAGGGAGTACAATTACGATGTATGCAAAACACCACTCATTTCGAAGCGTAGTTTAGCACGACATGAACATGTTCATATGGTGAAATCCTCTCAGAGTTGTGAAATTTGCAAGGTGTCATTCAGAAGTATATCAACATTGAAGGAACATTTACGCTCTCATACAAAGGAAAAACCCTATTCATGCTTTGAATGCAACAAATCTTATTCCTATCGTAATGATTTAAATTTGCAACTCCTAACTCACACTAAGGAATACCCATATGTTTGCGAAATTTGCCAAAAGACTTTCTTAAAATGTGCTCATTTGAAAGATCTTTGCGTATTCAAGTAAAGAAAACCTTTTTTCTTGTGAAATTTGCAATAAAAACCCTTTTCCAAAAACCCAAAATTTAAAAACACATTTGGATCCATACAAAAAAAAGGGCCCTTTTGGGGTTGAGATTTGTTCTGACCCTTTTCACGAAATGAAAATTTAAAAACCCATTTACGCGTTCCAAAAAAAAAAGCCAACTTGTGAAATTTATAAAACTTTCTCCTAAGTGGGCCCTTTAAAAAGACTTTCGGTTCATACAAAAAAAAAAAGCCTTTTTTCGTGTGAAATTTGTTCTAAGGCTTTTTCGAAAGTTGCAATTTAAAAAGGATTTGCGTATTCTGAAAATAAAAAACCTTTTGCTTGTTAATTTTCAGTAAGATATCAGAAAATGAAACTTTTCAAAAAATATTAATGAGTTCATACCGGGAAAAAGGGTTTTGTTTGAAATTTGAAAAATATTATTTCTAAAGTTATTTAAAATTCATTTGTGTACTGTTGCGAAATGAAATACATTTGTGAAATTTTCAAGAAATTTTTCATTGGACAAATATAGGGGTCAAATTTTGGGCTTGTTTAAATTTTGAAATCGGATTTAATTCCATATATTAAAAAAGGGACTACCTCAGGGACTGAGAGCATATTCTTACGAAAGACAAAAGATGTTCTGTGAGTGAAGAAATCTTGATTGAGAGAATTTAGAAAGGTTTTATTAAAATAATTTCTAATACGACTTTTTTTTTCTTTCCGGATATTTTACTCAATATTATGGTAGTTTATTTGTATGATACTTACTAAATACCCATATTAATCTTTATTTACTTTGATTGAATGTAAGATTTGTAAAATAATATGTTGAAGTGCTTGATTATGAAATAAAAATATATGTTAGATATATCTATTTTTTGTTTCGTTATTCATAATATGTCACGGATACTAAATTCACCATCTTACTATGCTTTAAATGTTAAGTAAATAAATAAGTTTAAAAGTAATTTTTTTTTAATTTGGAAAAGTATTTTACTTATGCTAGAAACAATGTTAATATTTAAAATAGAAATTTGTTCTATTTGTATATAAATTTAGGAAACTGAATATTTTCGTGATTTTGTAAGATTTATGATACGCAATTAAGAAATTTTTAGGATAGCAAATTGTTTTGCAAGATATTCTTAGGAATTTTTAATAACCATTTTAGAGTTTTAAAATTTTTGTTAATATTAGTTTTGTTGAGAGTTCACTCAACAGTTTTTGGCGATTTAAGTAGTTCAGATGTTCCTTGAGATTTCTTTGCGTAACATAAATATTTGGTAACAGGCGGGATTGTTTTTTCGCGTGATATTTAATATTTATTTGAAATTCTCAAACCTAGATATAAAATATTAAATGATACTCTCTCTTAATATAATTTGTAAGATTCAATTAAAAAGGTCAATTTAGGTGAATTTCAATCAGTTTTTGTCTTTTGAAATGCACTTTCATTCACTTAAATAGAAGCAATAATCTAGCTTTTAGAAGGACAAATATATTTTGCAGATGTACATTTTATCTTCTTGACTTAAAATTCATGAATTGAAGTAGATCTTCACCAGATCATTATCAGTAAAGATAAAAACTCGAATTACAAGTATATTTTGTGCATAATCTTTTTTTGTGACCATCTTTTATTAATTTAGAAGTGCAGAACAGTGCTTCTCAAACTTTCAATATTTGCGAACCAATATTCAATTAACTTTCATCGCGCCCCCCTTCCTTACAAATAATATTACTCAAATTCAATAATAATATACTTTGACGCTAAAGGTGCAATAGGTCTTTATCCTGTTAACCAGCGTATAAATGCGTCTGACTTAAAATGGCGTCAAATTCCTCGGACGTATATATACGTCATTCCGATGTATGATGTTTTCCACATTGCTATACATAAAATTATTCCAAAGACTCTGTAAGACATTGGGAAGCGAATCGCATAACTTTTAACTAGAAGTTAAGGGATTATTTATAAACCGTACAAAAATTATCAAGATAAATGTTTAATTTTGTATATAATTTTTTATATATAACAAGCGCACGGGGTCATTGGTAATTATTAAACTTGTTCTTAACTTGGTACATTTAAATTGATTATAAAATACATTGTGCAGTACAGATACAGTAATAAGTGTATTATATTAGTGTAATTGTTAATTTTATATTTTTTTTTTATTACGTCAGAATGATTTTGTTTGCGTGCTAATTTGATATCGGGGGTAGTAGCGCCAAGCTGTTGCTTATGTCCGCCAAGGTGAGCGATAATATTACAATATGGTGATCGCGTAATATTTTTATCGTCTGTCGATGTGGTTGTAATGGGGATAACGTATATTAGAAATAACTTTAATTCGTTTTTTTCCGCTGTGACTCTTTACTTTCAGACGATATTAATAAAAATTTCTTAATTCTGTTAGAATTTATAAACATTTTCAGTGTAATTTTTCTATTGCTTGCGTCTTCTGTTTAATTCTCTATTTTCGAATATGGATATTTCTAAAATGAGTGAGTACTAGAATATTTATTTTTTAAAAGAATAAGTGTTGTGCTTTTAATTATCGCTATAAATCGTTTATTTTCGTTTTAAAAATGTTTTTTTTTACGTTCTTTGTTGGATGAAATTCGTTGAAGGAACATATATGCAAGTTTTTCATATTGCAAGCTTTCACTACTATGTAATTGATATTCTAAATTATTTTTAACATACATTATGTAATTATTTTATTGATAATGAAAAAAAATGCAATTATTAGTATGGGTAATAATCCTATAATATTCGTTATTTATAATTGTTTCTTTTAGCATTTATTTATAAATATTATTACATATTTTGTAATTTATAATTAATATTGTTATTTATTTATAATTAATATTGTTATTTTTTTATGATTGTTATTTAATTATAATTATTATCTTATTTATTTATAAATATTAACTTATTTATATAATTATTTCTGTTGTTTATTTATAACTATTCTTATGTTGTTTATTTATAGTTATGTATTACGAGTTCTCTTATGCATTATTTTTTTTTTACAATTCGACGATTATTTTTTTTTAATAATTACTATTTAATTATATTATATGATTATTATTTCTAATAACCATTATAAAATCGTAATTCATGAATATTTTATATAATTACGATAAAATAATATTATTGGATTATTATATGCTGCTTATAATACTATTATTACTACATATTACATTTATTAGATAATATTATTATTCATTATTTATTGATTGATCTAGTTTACTATCAATCTCTTCCTATATCCTTTATTTTAAATACATTTCAATGTATTTCAAAACAATTCTTTTAAATTATTGTGTACCAATAAATTACCGCTAGGACGCCATATTGGATTCCAATCCAGCAACAAGAAGCGCTGTTTGGCGTGATCCTTATCACGCCAAGCACAACTTGGCGCAATTAATCCCGTAATCAAATTAGTTCCTTTGTTTGCTTTCAGTAAATTAATAATTTTTAGAAAAAACATTTTGTTCTCGTTTTTTCAATATGCTCGCGCCCCCTTTATAAAGATATCACGCCATATAAGTGGGTCCACTCCGTAGTTTGAGAAAAGCTGTTGTAGAAGCAAAACCACAGCTACATCAAAAGATAAAGTTTATTATCTCTTTTCAAAAAACCGAGATTTTACTTTAACTTGGAAAAGCCATTTCAGAGGAGGTCTATATTGTGTGATTCCATTCTCTGCAGTATATTTCGCAAAATTATTCTATTCTTAAACATCATTCAAGTGTTTTTTAAAGCATATTGACAATTGCTTTTGAGTTTCTTTTCATCAGTTGTTTGTTAAAGAATAAGAAATCTTTATTTAGACTGAGTTGGTGTCATCTTATAATTCAGAGGGATTATTTTTTACCCTCATGTGTAGTGTATATAAATAAACTTTTGTTAAATTTATTCAGCTTTTTCTGCATTTATAGAATGATTTGTAAAAAAAAATTACAGAAAAATTAGATTCAGATCATGAAATATTATATTCAAAGTGAAAAATCTTTTAAGAGCAATAGAAAACATAATGTTCTGTTTTGCCTGTGTTCCCCTTCAAAATAATATCAGTTTTAAATTTGTATGAGTGAATCTATGATATAAGCGAAATATTTTTCGTTTTACCCTAGATAAAAAAGGAACTTTTTTAAGATAAGTGGCTGTTAAAGAATGTGATACCGTTCTTTCGATTTTGTCTGTGAGATGGTGTATCATATTATATTTAGATTTGTTATTTTTACCCACATGTAGCATATTTAAATATATTTTAATTAATTTTACTCAACATTTTTTTTTGCCTTGAAGAAATTAATATTTTATGAATTGAACGACTTGTAAAGAAAAGTTAAAGCCAAAGCAGATTTGTAACTTTAAGTTGAAATATTTTGTTTGACAAAGTTGGAACACCAAATGTTCCGTTTCACCTAGATTCATTAGGAGATTCCTTATTAGTATTAGATGTGTGTGCGTAAATCTAGAGTTTACACAAAATACTGTTGGTTAAACCTTAAATGAAAAATTGACTTTCCTAACCGCTAAGCTGCGGATTAAATGTAATGTGATTCGTTTCCAAGTGGCACTATTTCTCGCATAGGTTCGGGTATATTATGTAGTGAAGAGAGGGGGGGGGAAGACCTAAAAATTTACCCTTTCTCTGATAGAGATCAATAAATTAAAAATATTTATAAGGTCTCTATTTCATTCCAAAGTCTTTGGAATAGATTTAACGATAGCTGCTTAAAGAAAAAGATGTATATATACATAAAAGTCATTTGTCGCACTAGTTGAGCAACATGGATTTATACGCCGGAATCAGTTAAAGGTTTATTACAGGATAAAAGCAATTTTTGTTATTGATTTGTTATTTCAATTATATTATTTTTAGCTGTTTCGTGGAAGATGTTAGAATAATTCTTTGCGGGAAAATTACTTATATTTTTACATTGATTTTCTGACGAATTGGGGTCACTTCAATTGAAAAGTAGTTAGCGTCACGAACTAGGAACTACCTTGACCACCAGGTTTCCGTGATCACATAGCGTTTTGGAAAAAAAACACATTTATATATATAATCCTTAGGAAATAAATAATAAGATGCAGCTTAGTAAGTGTAAGACAAAACTTTAGAAACTTCAGCTTAATATCAGCTCTGGCCATTTGTTGTCTCTTCAACGTTAGCGATGTATAAAAATACCTGCCATACATCAGCTTCGAAAAAGTTGGAAGTAAAAATTATAATCTAATGGCTTCTCTTATCTCGTGTTGTATTCACACTACAATATAGGTGGACTAGTTTATGCGTAATCGACTAATAAGTATTTATAGGAAATTATACTTTGCTTAAATGAGAAATTAATTTATTCCAAGGAAAATAAGGGAGCAAAATGTTCCTCGAACACTTTGTTGGAATGTATTGGTCGAAGTAAAAGGTTCCACCTTTTCTTCTCCACCACAAGGACTTTCATTACTCCTACATAATGCAGAGTGACCTTGCAAAACATTGGCAGAAGGACATGTTTTGGTCTAGCAGTATTTTCAGTCAAATACCATTTAAATAATTAAATAATAATGGTATATGTCTTTTCTCTCAGATTAAATCGTTTTTTACGTGAATACGTCTTAAAAATTGCTTCCATAGGAAGGGAATTTAAAAAAAAGGAATTATTACGAAATCATTGGATACAGTTTGGTGTTGCAGCTACATAACTATCATCTCTATCCAAAATTCGATTACACAAGTAGATAGCTAAAAATTAAAAATAATTATTACGATAAGTAATAACTGGGGCTCATAGCATGCGGTGGACGGAGCAATGCTACCATTTTGAAGTATTTTTTCCGTGTATAGAGATTTTCATTTAGTATAACTTTTGACTCGAAGAAGCTACGATGTTTGTTTTGTTTCAATCGGCAGCTCTCATCAAAATATATCAAATGCATATAAAATATTAAAGTAAAAGAGTGACAATGAATATAATAAGGTGTTAAAATATTAAAAATTATTACCAAAAACATATATATTGTTGGACTATACGTGTCAAAAACCAAGTACAAATTCAAAAATCGTAAACCGTTGGAAAGGGCGTTTCACGAGCAATCGAATGGTACCAATAAAACACCACATGGGTGAGTCATGCTGTACCTTGAACGTAAGAAAATGAATGCGACCGAACCGATCAACGACGATGCAAGTACATCTGCAGCTTGGGAAAATGATGTTATACAAGTGTAAGATAAATTCATTTCTGTATTGACACCGGACTGTGGGGGCACCGATTATATACGATGGCCTTTATTCAAGACACATTAATCATCAACTAGTGTACGTTTCATTACGACGTTTGTCAACAATCCATTCGGATATAATTTTGATGTGGTTGATCATTTATGGTTTCCGCTCTTATTGAAACCTACGAAAGAAAAACACCTTAATAATACTTTCCCTGAAGAAATAGTGGCTGAAATTAAACCATACGCTACCTTTAAAACTCACTGAACTCGGACACAGTTCCCACAATGTGTCGTTCGTGTTCCATATTTGTGTATCCACCTAAGCAACACAGGTTTCCCGCATTAGATCCGAGTTTAACGATAATTTTTGCACGAAAACTGTGATATCTCCGAAACAATTATATAAAATTCAATGAAATTTGCAACACTTATGTTATAAGTCCTTGAGAGTGTAGCAAACCGCAGTTTTTAAGATACTTAAATTTAATCACATTTTATAGTACTTTTTAGCTTAGAATATAGTGTAATTTGACGAAAAATCATTAACGTGAAGTTCGAATGCTTATTAAATATTTATTTTTGAAAATGTTTTTTAGCCTGCTGTTTGTGTGACAATTGGACGATGATCAGGCGTTGAACGTTAACATAAGGAACATGATATACAAATCTAAGTATCTGAGCTGCGTGGACATAAAGGCAGTGGTAAAGCCTTGGTCACAAATCTTATTTTGTCAATCATATTTATAACATTACAGTACACTGGGATTCATTTCATTCTAACACAATAACCAGTTGTGTGGCAGACAAAGCTTTCGGTGATGATCAGATCGAGCATCTACAGGGTGACAGAACTGCACATGAATCGGAATTTCTGCTCGTAATTTGCAATCAGCAAGACTTGGATGGAAGATTCCATGCCATTGAATGTACCTGGTTTTGATCTGAGATCGCCTAATAGCGCAAACTAATTGCAACTACATCATCGGTTGCGGTATCATCATCATCAAGTCACCATATGTCACAGCATCAATAGCATCACTAATTGTAATAGAATTAATATTTGACATCTCGGAAATTAAGTTGGGAATGAATACACAAAGGCTGGTGATGTCTATCTACTGAACCTAATGGTCAATGGCCTCTTCAGATTCATAATCAGGTGTGTGTATATCCTTTCGAGCACCGTTCGCAGAAATTAAACTCGTTATGTTACGATCGCTATTAAAATATTCCAAACACATCGCAAAATTATACCCTATTACGATCCTCATCTTGCTACACCAATTATGATAGTCGGAGACTTTAACGTTAATGTCTCACAAGACCGTTCATTGTCCGACTTCCTGTGCTCAATGAGTTCAATTTGTCTTGCATCTAAACTTCTCCAACAACGTTTCGAAATACCTGTACAGATTTAAGGTTTACCGAAGATTTTGCTCTATACTGTAAGCCATTTTTGTCAAACTTTTCATACCCTAGAGATCAATATATACAAATAAATAAAATTGAAGTATCTGTTTGTAATTTGAAATTAACAGCTTTTCACCAAATGCATTTCAATGTATATCCGGTACTTATATTAAAAAATCAATTTTTAAAAGCTTTGTCTGCCGGTCTGTTGGTTCCGCTTAATCTCTGAAACGACTAGATCGATTTTAAAGGAAATTTACCTGGCACATAGCTAAAGTTATAAGGAGTAACGTAGGCTACTTTTATTTTAGAAAAAAATTAGGGCTCCACGGAAACCAAATTAAAATCAATGAAAGAGTGAACAATGTCTAATAAAATAGGGCTTAACTAGGGAATTCGCCCGGGTCCATGCTTGCGTATATTCTGAAAACGTGTGGGCCTGGGGAAATTCTTGTTTCTCCTTATGTTGGTCTTGGAAGGGTTTAAGTAATAATTCCAAACCAATGTTAAACGTCGTTAGATTTTCTTTCATGAATATATATATATAGTTGAGTTTTTATTTACTTAAAAATTGATATATTTAATATTCTATATGGAGAGATTGTTCAATAATTTTAATACAAAAAAACAGAAAATTAATAAAAGACAAAGAAAAAAAAATTAAACTACGAACAAAAAAGAAACATAAATTCACAAAAAAGAATGACATGATTCTTATAGCATAGGTATTTCTTTACATGGAATATATAATTGATAAGTTTTCGTAAGCTCTACGAATTGAATAAATACTTTTTTGTTAAATTTCACTTTAATGAAGTCGCAAGTAAAAGCTGTCCAGATAAAAATTATTTACACGATTTTAAGTGTTTATTACACAAAAATTGTAACAATGTGTTTCTTTTGCTGAGCAAAAGTAAGGTCCTTTCAAAAATCAACCCACAAGGGCCGTTATAAACAACCCGTTATAACAACCCGTAGGGCGTTATAAATTTTAAAAAAAAATCTTTTTCAGCTTAACTTTTTATGGCACGTTAGGGGGAAAACATTTTTTTTACGCCTTACCACTTACGGTTACGCGATAAACGTAAGTTAAAGGTGTATGAAGTTTCGACTTTCACCACGTTTTTAAAAAAGCTGTCTTGAGTTTAAAGAATACTCATCTCATAACCACGAGATGTAATTTAATATATATATATTTAAACAAAAATAAATCCAAAACTCTAAGAAGTTTATAATAACAAATGAAACCACCCAACTTGTATTGAAGCTAATTTGTAAATTCAAGATTTGTGTTTTAAGTAAATAGCAACAGTGAAAAAATAAATAAAAATAAGATTTAAAATGACGAGTCTTTGTGTGGTTGAGAATTACTTAAAATAATCTGTTTTATTATAAATTGAACGAAACAAAAACCATCTACCGTAAAATCCGGCGTATAACGCGCACCGGTTCAAGTGTAGTATAGGGGGGCCACTTGGCGCAGTCCATTTTTTGGCGACTAAAAGTGTTCGCCAAGGTACTTTTTTCGGAATTATTTATTATTTATTTTATAATGAATTCGATATCTCACAATAACATGAAGATAAAAATCCCAAATCGAAAGAAAAATAGCCAAATCCGAAGTGGCCACCCTATACTGCACTTAAACCTGCGCATCCATACTTTCAAGCTGCATTTTTTAATTTTTAGGTATGTTCGTCGTATAACGCGCACCCAGATATTTAAGAAGAAATTTGAAATTTTAGTATACAACGTTCTTACGTTTTGAAGTCATTTATTCGAGATATTATGCCAAACTTTTGAAATAATAGTATATTTCTAGAACTTAAACACTTTTAGTTCATAAGGAATATCATTTCTTTTAAATAAACAGTATTTCGATATGTGTAAAAGTAATTTTTTTTTAATGCTTATCTATTTTGTTATTTTTAAACCTATCGTTTTTATACCCGGCGTATAAGGCACACCCTTAATTTTCGATCTTATTTTTTGTGTTCAAAGTGCGCGTTATACGCCAGATTTTACGGTAATTGTTTCTCTCAAACAAAAAACAATTACAGAATCGGAAAGATTATTTTCTTCGCCACGATACGGTATAATATTTTCTACAAATAAAGGTATTTTTTTTAATATATTTTACGATTTTTTCTAAAATTAGTTAAAATTGATACATTTTTATGAAAATTATTTCTAAACTGTCCCCGTTCAATTAATTTCCTTTAGCGTTAATGAATTTGTATCCTACCCTAAAAATTTCACATTTTTTTCGTTTAGAATGAGTCATTTAAAAAAAATGCGAAAAACTGGGGTTTTTTTTACGATTTTTTAAAAAATACTCAACATTTTAAGTAAATGTTAAATTACATTGTTATTTATAAAAGTAATCTCACGAAACCTTTTTTCTGTGTGTAAAGCAACATTATCCATAACATGTACAAAACTGGGGGGAAAATTGCTTAAAATTTAGGGTTTTTAAAATTTTTTGCGTTTTTTGTGTATTAGCATTTTACAAAATGTTTACAAAAAAAATTATTCTTGGATATTTTTGTTTAAAAATTATCATTTTTTTCAATAGATTTATAAAATTTTAAGCCATTAACTTAAAAATGAAACCTTCAAAAATAAAAAAAATTTATAAAAAGTGACATTTTACGAAACGCAAATGGTTTGGATACTAAAACCAGTTTCAAGCCAAATTGGCAATCAACATTGGCTTCATCAAGTCCACATTTTCACATTAAGCGCTTTAAAATGTATTTAATTAACGATTGAAAATTCCAGCAACATAAATAAACAATTAAATAAATAATTAAATATATAGAGAGTGTGAGCTAATAGTGTGCAGGAATTGATAACGTGAAAATGTAATGCCCAAAGAAGATTTCTATCAATTATTGAGAACGTCAAACGAAAAACACACACACAAAAAGGACTTTTACTTCATGTTATTTTGCATTATTTATCATCTTGTCGAACTACATTTCAAATATTTTTTTACCGGCACTGCCGAATGCTTTAAAACGTTCGTCATTAAACTTTTGATGCGAATTTATAATCGCTATACGATCAATGTTGGATACTGTCACACATATGTAACTTGTGCTTCAACTGATAAAGCAGCAGTAGCTATTTCAGGAAAGACTGTTCATACAGCTTTAAAAAAAAAAATTCTTTATCAAGATCACTTCCGTTACATTCTGAAACTGCTCAATAACGCAGAACACTTTTCAAATATATAAATGGTCATAATCATTGATGAGATAAGTATGATCAGAGCTCAATTATTATTGAAGGTATTCAAGATTAAAACAAAAACCTTTAAATTTTCAGTCAAATTTAGCTGCATTAGATATTATTTTAATTGGAGATTTACTTCAATTACCACCAGTTCGTTCTAGGCCCATCTATAAGAAAAAGAAACAGACCGTCGTTGGACCGATTTTATAACGAAATCTAAAATTTTATGAACTAAACGAAATTATGCATCAAACGAATCAAGAATTTTCTTCCAAACTTAGAACAATTGAACACGGCGAACTTCATGAAATAGAAATAACTCTGATTGATTCTCGTTTTTGTACTGTGGAAGAAGCTGAATTAAGTTGTCCTCAATATATGCAATATTATTCACAACGCTAACAATTCCGTTAATGAGTATAATAATAAAATATATATTAAACGCTTATGCGGACAGAATAACTTCAACTGCAAAAGATGTTTATATTGGTTGTAGTTCTAAAGAACAAGAAACTTTTGTACTTCAAAAATTACACACATAAGATGCCATTAATTGATACAAATGGATTGCCTTTTCAAACAGTTTCTGTTAATAATATTGTTACGAATTTTGTGTAAATAGTGTAAATATTTTGTATATTTGAGTGTTTAATGCATTTATATTACTCTATGTTATGTTTATTTTTCATGTTAAAATTGTACCATTCGCAAGCAATGCCGCCCCTTAAGTTATAATGGCGATTCAAGGAGAACTTGGCGAAATATTGGCGGTAGAGCCAAGTTGGCATCATTTTTGACGACCGTTAGCGGCCAATTTGGCGTCATTGGTGACCATGTTGGCGAGTTCGGAACCCTCTGGAATCTTCTAGAAAGTAGTAGATCTCTCCACTTGTGTCACGTTCAATGACACGAGCTGTTATATTTCTGGAAGTTTCTGTCGCGCCTATAAAAAGATGCTCGCCTAAACGGCGCTGAGTCTGGATTAAACCAGCGAGTAGTGAGGATTGTTTTGACTAGCGCTTAGCTCGGCTGTGCTTGTGAATAGTATTTACTTAAGTGTATTTTTAAACACTGGTTATGGTGTTTGATTGCTGTTGAAGGTGTGAAGACCTTCGGAGATTTACTCTGTGAATATTGCTGCTGAATCCAATATTTAAGGAATTGGATTTTTGATAATAAATTCGCATCGCTCTTAAAGATCTGTTTATTTTCTTTGTGATTGTTTTGCATAAAATCCACGAACCCTCGGATCTACGTAACAATATTTATTACATGATTACCACAAATATTGATGTGACAGATGGATTGACAAATGGTGTTTTTGGAAAGCTAGTTCATATAGAAACAAATAATGAAGGATTCGTTAAGACAATATTGCTCGAGTTTCCAGTTTTACCTCAAGTAGGAGAAAATTTAAGACGCAAAAAGACAATTTCGCCTTACCTCTACAAAATAACAGAATTACATTGACGACAAAATTAAATACTACGGTTGATGCAATCATTTCTAGATTCTTAAATGATATTGAGTTCAAAACGTACATTTCTTATTTTAGTTACCACAGGTCTTTGATAACAATAGTATGTACTGAAACACCCATAAGCATAATGTAAATAAACTAATAATCATGAAACTTTTCTATAAATGTTTACAATAATTTGTTTTTTAGTATAATATATTGAAAATGAAAATTTTGTTTATACTCTCTTATACCTTTTCCATCCTAATTATTTTTTTAAATAACGTTTGAAATAATAATGATAATAATATAAATTTGTTAATTCTATAAAAGCGTACTCTTTAAGGGGACGTTGTGGACAACTAAAACTAACTTCTTGAATTGTTATCTTATACAGCTGAAAATGAAATCAATAATGATTATTATATTTCATAATTTAAATATTAATATTAATATCAATTTTTTTTAAAAAAAATAAATTTTTAAAATGGTTTTTAAAAATGTTCCTCTTGCGCATTAGTTTTTAAGATACGTACATAACTTTAATTTTATATTTATATGAACTGCAAAAAAATATATCTATGCATTGATTTTAAATTCAGAATAAAATTTCATGAAAAAAAAGATAAATTTTTTATATTATATGAAATATTTCATCAAATATCACACATTCAAGGCGTTTAAAACCTCACAAAATATGATCCGTTAAAGCCTTTAGAAAACTAATGCACAAATTTGGGAATTATATCATTTATTATAAGTTGTGAAAATTTCAAAGAGAAATGACATAATTTAAAATGCAAGGTACATTTTAAGTAACAATGAAAAGGGAAAATTTACAAACTAAGAAAAGTGCATTTTAATCATTTATCAGAGTAAAATAAAATAAACAATTAATAATTATTAATTAAAATGACAAAATCCCTTGGCAGAATTATTCAATGAATTATAAGAGTTATTATTAGTATAAAAAATCAAAATCGCAATTTTGACCAAAATTTAACATTTTGAAGGTTCACCATCCCCTTAAAATAAAACTTCATTATACAATTCAATATATAAGCTGAAGAAGAGTTAACTCCTACCGCGTGCTTACACGGATACACAAACATATTTTTTTTTTATCAGATATTATATCTACAGACGAAAAGTTTAGCAAACATGGTTTTTTCTTCAGCTGAGATATGCAAAAAGCTTAAAAAAATACAATTCACCTAAAATTAATTCATAAAAAACTTATTTATCTTTCAGTCAGTATTGTTTAATTTTTCAATTCCCCCGTGCGATGTACAAGTATACCAGCTAGTTAATAATAACGTTATATTATGACACAGTACTTATTTATTTACTTGTTTAATTTCCTGAATCCATTGAAAGCGAATTGTCACCATAAACAAAAAAAAAACAAAACATGGAGGACTTCTTAGTGTTCAAACATGATGCCTTACATAAATAATGTTTTATATAAACAAGTAATATAAAAAAAATACGTCAATTTCTACTTAGATCAAAGGAAAATTTTATTTTAGCTACTTTTTATTAAATAGTTACAAATAATATAAATATGCTACTACACATATGACGGAATCACAACATTAAGTGGTAATTAACACTCTTATTTATTATTATTAAAGTATCGTATCGTCATCTAAATCCACTGTGTCTCTAAAATTTCAATTCAAATGAAATCTTTAATACGTAAGAAAAGACATTTTAGAAAGTTTTGACACAAGTCGCCAAAAATGATGCCAACATGGCTGTATATGTAACTCTTTAAATAATTAGTTTTAATCAATTTTTAATAATTTTAAATAAATTTATACTGTATCGTCATCCAAAATAATCATGTATATAAAATTTGATCTCAATTGAGCGCTTTAAAATGCATTTTATTAACCATTGAAATATTCCACGAAGATAAAAAAAAAATAAATAAATAAAGAGTGTGAGGGGTAATAGTAGCAATTGAAAAATATTACTCATCGCACGCCGTATTCACGTTAAACATACGGCCTTGTCCATAACACAACCACACCATCTTTTTTTGTGATTATGTGGAAGAGCAGATTGGGGTGTTACGCGTGTAACGGCCTCGTCATACAACTATTGATCAATATTAAGTGGCGAAAAACATGTGATTAGTGCAGAATGGTTCCGATACCTGAAGAACTTATAATAAAGAATTTTATTTTATATATAATGTTCAAACAATGCCATTGAACAAGGGTTATTAAAAGCTTAATGTGTTTTAGAGTGAAACTTTTCCTTACTAGTCGTTTTGTTTTA